>JACEGR010004050.1:0-93511 GCA_014170235.1 Listronotus bonariensis | reverse complement strand
GTTACAGCGGTAAAATATTTCCATGGCCATCCACTACGACTTTTTGTTTATCCACTTCGCATATTCCAAATGTCGCATATGAAATTATATTAACAAAATATAGGAACAACAACAATAAATAACAAAATAGACATGTAGGCTCACACCCCGCCCGATCAATACCAATACATTCCGCGCGATTTTTACGCAATAATTCGCAATTTCAAAATGGCGTCCGTTGGCCAGCACACTGCTATTGCATTGCGGGTGCATCCAACCACCCACCCACCCCTGTTGGGACTTCACGAGGGGTGAGGCGCGCGGGAGTGCGATGCGTTACTGACGGTATATGTGTGAAGGGAGGGGCTTTTGCGAAGCGCCTATGTATGTACGTTTAGTATATAGTTTTGGAGTACGTATACACACTGTAGGGGTGCAAAAGTCATCCAATTGGGGTGTGAGGGTGGCGTATTGACAAACTGTGCCTGTTTTTCATTGGGAAAATGTTGACTTTTTCTAACTTTTTTGTTATTAACGTGGCAAACGCTTTTTAAAATATCAAAGACTTTACTATTAATGCGATTTTAGTTACTACAGAATATGTAGCCCAATATAAAAAAACTTGGGGAAAAATTACGTTTATAACCGTAAAAATGCAAGATAAGAGGGATAGAGTATTTGAACTTTTTTGCATTTTTTATAATTTTCTGAAAAAAGAATATTTCAAAAATATTGTGTAAAAATTTGAGGTGATTCGGAGCTAAATTAAGGAAAATAGAGAGATTAAGAAACCACGACTCTTATTATAAAAAAAACTAGAGAATCATTTTTAAAAAATATCTAGAAAATTGGTGCGGTAGAAGACACTATCTTTGTACAATCCACGAAGGCTAAAAGCCTAAATACTAACGTACCGTGGGTGTCTTAAGCACGGTAAGAGGAAGTTTGTTAACACGGGATTTAAAAACTTGAAGATTTAGGGGAAGGAAAGACCTCCGCTGGCAGCAGGTTCCACCGTCTAGAAACTCTAGGGATAAAAGAACGAACGAAATTGGAAGTTCGGGGCCTGTCCAATTGAACTGTATAGGGATGCATACGCGCGGCATCACGAGTTTCTCTGTTGGGAACTGCAAGAGGAGGGACTATACTGGACAATTCGTCGGAGCAGAAGCCGTGAAAGTATCTATAGAAGAGCGATAGACCTCCCACAGCTCGACGATGGGCAAGAGAAGGAAGTCTTTGAGTAAGTAAAGGATCATTAATAAGACGAACAGCCCTTCTTTGAATGGCATCAAGAATCCTGAGGGTTGTAGGGGATGCCATTCCCCAGACATGAGAACAATATTCCAGAGAAGGTCGAATTTGGGACACAAACAAAGTGTATAAATTGGAAGGAGAAAAATACTTTTGGCTCGGAAAAGAAATCCAAGCTTTTTGAAGCCGCGGTGGCTATAGATACAATGTGTTTATGCCAGTTAAGGTTATTCTCAAATGTGATGCCCACAAGGTTAAATGTGTCCCCGCTCTGCAAAACCTTGCCACTCATAAGCAAAGGATGAGTGTTTGATGATTTTTTCGCGACAAGGAACATGATTGTGTTTTGGATGCATTAAATTGAACGAGATTTTTGGCGCCCCAATCCAATATCAAATTGAGATCCTGTGAAAGAGATATCTGCATCGCCCTGCGTTTGCTTTCCAAGTCGGGTTGAGAGATTGGTTTGGGAACCTCAAAAGTGGAGTGAAGGGTACTATCGTCAGCATAACTATGAATGGGATTGGTTGTGGAAGAAAGAAGGTCGTTGATGTGAAGAAGAAACAAAGTTGGTGCTACTACTGAACTCTGTGGCACTCCAGCATTAATTTCGTGAAAGCTTGAAGAGTGGCCATCAACAATGACTGATATACGTCGATTAGAAAGATAACTGGAGCGCCAAGAGCAGAGTTTAGTTGGAAGACCGTAGGAGCCGTACTAACAAAGTATCTGAAAATTATGGCTCCGCGTTTTAACTATATAGATTCTTATCCTAAGGGTGAAATTTTTCACTTATTTAATAAGAAAATTTTTGAAAAAAGAAGTGCTATTACTTAGCATCGTGAGGAGGTCCACTAATATTAAAAATTATAAATACCTATAAAACTTTTGTTTAAATAAATAATATATTAATATTATAAAGAGGTGAAGTTTGTAAATTTGTTTGTTTGTTTGTTTGTAAGTGCTAATTTTCGTGAATACTGAACCGATCATAAAAATTCTTTTACAAACAGAAAGCTACATTATTCAGGAGTACTATAGGCTATAATTTATTATGATTGAACAAACAGTTTAAAGAAAAATTATCCCCGAGTGAGCATGGGTCGGCTAGTTTAATATAAAATCGTTTTTTTCCGGTAAACAGATGGTTGCAGTTCGCTTTCTATTAGGATCTTGACTTTAACAAATAAAAAAAAAATACAAAAACATGTAATGGTAACTGAATTTTTACCAGTGTACCAACCGAAATGCTTTAATTAATATAGAGTCACCATAAAAAAATTGTCATAAAGTTTTCAAAAAGTTTCTTTATTAAAAATATACGTCAAAAGAAAGAATTTTAATCGCTGTAACTTTTCGGGTCTCGCTCAATTTAATTCTTACGGATTTTTAATTTCGCCAAGCCGGTCCGGGGGCATTATAAGAATCAAATCTTTATTAAAAAGATAAATTCTGGCCGATTGGTTATTGATTCGCTTTTGGCATTTTTATTACAGAATTTCTTTTGACGAGTCTGACGTTTCTAATCGAAGAAAAATGCCTTTTATGTTATGATTCAATATGCAAGCAACATAAAAGTTTTTTCTCCATTTACAGGGTGTCCAATCAATTTTAGGTCAGATGAAATTTTTGCTTGATTTTAAAATATTTTTTTATCTTTGGACAAACCACGAAGGCTAAAAGCCTAAATACTAACGTACCGTGGGTGTCTTAAGCGAGGTAAGAGGGAGTTTGTTGACACGGGACTTAAATACTTGAAGATTTGAGGGGGAAGGAAAGACCTCCGCGGGTAGCAGGTTCCACAATCTAGAAAGTCTAGGAATAAAAGAACGAACAAAGTGAAAAGTTCGGGGCCTGTCCAGTTGGACCGTATAAGGATGCATACGCGCGAAACCACGAGTTTCTCTGTTGGGAAGCGTGAGTGGAGGAACTATACTGGACAATTTTTGGAGCAGAAGCCATGGAAGTACCTATAAAAAGCGATAAATCCCCACAGCCCGACGACGGGCAAGAGAGGGGACCCTTTCTGTAAGTGAAGGATCATTAATGAGACGAATAACTCTTCTTTGAATAGAATCAAGAATGCTTAGGGTTGTGGGGGACGCCATGCCCCAGATATGAGAACAATATTCCAAGGGAGGTCGGATTTGGGACACATATAAAGTGTATAAATTAGAAGCGGAAAAATACTTTTGGCTCGAAAGAGAATTCCAAGCTTTTTTGAAGCTGCCGTGGCTATAGATACAATGTGTTTATGACAGTTAAGGTTACTTTCAAATGTGACGCCCACAAGATTGGAAGAGAATTGGAGAGAAGAGAGAAGAAGAGAGAAATTGGAGAAGAAGGTTTTCTCTAATCAGGTGTTTTTCTTATTATATTATCGGGGTGCATCAAACTTATTGATAATTTTGCTTGAAAGCTTATTGCCTTAAAACTACTAGAGTACGCCTGAGTACGCCAGGTACGCCTTTCAAACTTGACAAATAAACTAGTAAAAAAAATAATTTCCGTCAAAAGTTGCATTTTCTTTTTAAAATAATTTTTAGTATAAAATTTTCTTCAAATCTCAGAGCTTAATTATTCTCCGTAAATTTTTCTCGGTCGCAAATTTTCTTAAAGAAAACTTGCGACCGAGAAAAAATTTTCGGAGAATAATTTAAGCTCTAGGGATATTATAAGTGATTATTTTGTGAGATTCTGAAAAATTAAAAAAATTATTTTATTACAACTTTTTTATTAAAACAATAAGAACAATAATTAATAAGAACAATATAACTTGCAACTTGTCAAACTTGCCAGAAATTGTTTCGATTTTTTTCAGAAAAACTGTTGACAGCTAAGTTGACAGTCGTAAAGTAATTTTTCCACTTAAAATTTATATTTGACATACCAATTCTTGATAGCGATCAGTCAAAATTAATAGGAAGGAAATAATAGCTACTATAGCAGACAATTTGAAAAAAAAATGGTGATATGAAATGCCAAAAATGGTAAATTTTACACTAACGTCTAAAGCCTACCGTAGCATTGATCCCGAATCGCAGCACGGCTCGGATGTTATAATATGCAGAAAAAAGAAGGAAAAATATTTGTTTATTGTGTAAATTTAGATTAGTTATTTTAACGAAAACTAGCGTTAACTAACCAAAACTAACCAGAACGTCGACTTAACATTCTTTCAGTTTCGTAATCAGCGCCCCAAAAAACCTCCGAATGCTAAAAATCATCAATTCGGCAACATTCGGGATCAATTCTAAGGTAGGAGCTAGACGTAAAAAAATACTTTGGGGACCTAACTTTAAAGAACAATGTGCGGTATGTTTAACTAAGTAAAAAAAACCGTTAGTAATTATACAGGGGGATAAAAAGTTTGGATGGATATTGGTTTTAAGAGTCATTTATTGATATAAAAATTAAGAATGATGGTAAACGACCTGTTGGAAATTAAACTAAAAATCAGAACTATCTCAGAAAGGAAACCCAAATTAATCAAACCACGCATACATATGTGAATATCCCTTTTAAAAATAATACCACAAAACAACAAGTAATAAAAACTGGACCCCTTTTCTTAAATAAGCAATTACGAAAATTCCCGAAGGCCTTAAAAATTCCACTTCCTGCCTCCTTTTTAATACCTTAATTATATATTACCTCGGTCGACTTTTAAATAACTTTTAACAGAAAACAATTGAACTTCACCCACATGGTCGCAGTACATCAGCTTTCACTTGTTTTTTCGATTGCTTTTTTGTTTTTTCACGTATGCGCCGGCATATGTTCGATAGGCGACTTGACTTGAAGCGGCTTAACCCCTTATGTCGCGCGTTTACAAGGTGTGCTCGGAGAAAAAGTAAAAAATCTTTGACAAATACTTCCTTTAATTTGCTGCTCTGCTTTTTTACGTTTTTGTATACCGAATGTTAAATTTTAAATAAGTTTTTTTATTACGTATTTTTTTTTTTGATGGATCCACCCTCTTTTTTAATTTTGGGACATTTTAACAGGCGGGGCCAGCGACTATTTTCCATCATCAATTTCATCATGTAACAAGCAAAATACAGGGAATTATAGAATGTTTTTCAGAAAATTCAAGGACAGATTCTACTATTAAAAATATGAAAACAATTTCATATAAACATGGGGTCTGCAAATTCATCGGTTATTAAACTTGTAAAAAAAATGAAAATATTTTAAATACCCTTTAGATACTCAATTTAGTTTTAATTTGACCATGTTATTTATAGCATTGAGGGAGTAGTTAATCACTAACCTAATTACATTTAATAGGTCCAGTGGCGCCTCGAGCGTCACCTGAAGGAATATTTCCAACAAAAAATGGTACGCCACTGACTGTGAAAATGTTTGTATAATTTCTTTCGTATATTCTTTAAATTAGGAGAAAAAATAACTACAATTCACCTAATCACACATTTTTAGACCATACAACAAGCATTGCCAAAACTTTTTACTTTAAAAATTAGGTTTTATAATTTTTATTGACAATTATGTAACAAAAACAATAAATATTTATTTAATTAACGTAAATATCTCTAATAAATTTTACTAAATAAGTGTTTTTGATATTTTTCAGTATCTTGAACGAAAGCTTTGAAGACCCAGGTTTATATAAACTTTTTTTGAGAGTATTCTACCATAACAGTTTGGCATAAACACCCCATATGTGTTTATAATTAACCATGGAACTATGGGTTGCATTACAACCCGATGAGGCGGCGGCTTGGTTAGGGGTCTAACATACATAACACACATTTTTCTTAGGTCCCCAAAGTAAATTTTACCATTTTTTGGAATTTCATATTATTACATGACTGTTAAAACCTCAATTTCAATAAATACTGTTTAACTAAATGTTGGAAACTATATCCATCCCAACTTTTTATCCACCTGTATAATTACTAACAAGGGGGATAAAAAATTTGGATCGATATTGGTTGTTACAGTCATTTATTGATATCAAAAATTAAAAATGATGGTAAACGACCTGTTGAAAATTAAACTAAAAATCAGAACTATCTCAGAAAGGAAACCCAAATTAATCAAACCACGCATATGTGAATATCCCTTTTAAAAATAATACCACTAAACAACAAGTAATAAAAACTGGACCCCTTTTCTTAAATAAGCAATTACGAAAATTCCCGAAGGCCTTAAAAATTCCACTTCCTGCCTCCTTTTTAATACCTTAATTATATATTACCTCGGTCGACTTTTAAATAACTTTTAACAGAAAACAATTGAACTTCACCCACATGGTCGCAGTACATCAGCTTTCACTTGTTTTTTTCGATTGCTTTTTTGTTTTTCACGTATGCGCCGGCATATGTTCGATAGGCGACTTGACTTGAAGCGGCTTAACCCCTTATGTCGCGCGTTTACAAGGTGTGCTCGGAGAAAAAGTAAAAAAATCTTTGACAAATACTTCCTTTAATTTGCTGCTCTGCTTTTTTACGTTTTTGTATACCGAATGTTAAATTTTAAATAAGTTTTTTTATTACGTATTTTTTGTTTTTTGATGGATCCACCCTCTTTTTTAATTTTGGGACAATTTTACAGGCGCGACCAGACAACTTTTTTCAGATGGGGCATTTTTTTAAGTATCTAATAATTCCATCATGTAACAAGCAAAATACAGGGAATTACAGAATGAGAATTCTGGACAGATTCTACTATTAAAAATATGAAAACAAGTTTCATATAAACATGGAGCCCGCAAATTCATCGGGTGTTGAACTTGTAAAAAAATTGAAAATATCTTGAATACCCTTTAGATACTCAATTTTGTTTTAATTTGGCCATGGCATTGAGGGAGTAATTAATCACTAACCTAATTACATTTAATAGGTCCAGTGGCGCCTCGAGCGTCACCTGAAGGAATATTTCCAACAAAAAAATGGTACGCCACTGACTGTGAAAATGTATGTAAAATTTTTGTTAGTTCTTTCGTATATTCTTTAGCTTAAGAGAAAAAAGAACTACAATTCAGCTAATCACTCATTTTTAGACCATACAACAAGCATTGCATAAACTTTTTATTTTAAAAATTAGGTTTTATAATTTTTTATTGGCAATTATAAATATTTATTTATTTTATTTTATTTTTTTCACCCTTTCGGGGTCATGCCACCCAGGTCCGACGACCGCCCCCTAGGTGGTGCACTGCAGCCTGAAGGCTTATTGTACCTTGACCCCTACTCCTTCTCATTCACACACCATTCATTCCATAACTTGATGGTTGTTGCTCGGTCCGCATCCCCGAGCAGAAACACCGTGTGCCGTTGCCCAAAACACCGCTGTCGCCGGACACCCATCCAAATTATGGGCGCGCATTCCACTGCTTAACTCCGGAGATCGACGCTCGCCGATACAACCGAAGCCGCCACAAGCGCGCCTAAATATTTATTTAATTAACGTTTATATTTAGTCTAATAAAGTTTACTGAAATAAGTGTTTTTGATATTTTTCAGTATCTTGAGAACAAAAACTTTGAAGACCCAGGTTTATATAAACTTTTTTTAAAAGAGTATTTTACCATAACAGATTGGCATACCATGTGTTTATAATAAACCATGGGACTATGGGTCGCATTACAACCCGATGAGGCGGCGGCTTGGTTAAGGGGTCTAACATACATAGCACATCTTTTTCTTAGGAAAGTTAGGTCCCCATTTTTTGAAATTTCATATTACTACATGACTGTTAAAACCTCAATTTCAATAAATACTGTTTAACTAAATGTTGGAAACAATATCCATCCCGACTTTTTATCCACCTGTATAATTACTAACAGTTTTTTTCTGGATGATTTCTTTAATAAAGAAAATAGGTACTCTCTTACAAATATTAGTTGGGCAAAAGGTTGGCCACTAAAAAATAGTTTTCAAGTCCTTACAAGCCAAAACTTATTTTAGGCTTTAATATTAATAAAAACTACAATGATGACGCACAAATTTAAAAAAAAATCATCAACTCAATTAGACACGCCACCTCTTTTCAATACCAAATATGGCTTGACATCAATGTAAATGATAGTTTCTTAAATGGCAATAAATATACGTTTTCGTTAATAAATAGCCTGGTAACTTGAGTAAAAAACTTAGTTCAACAATGAAGAAAACAATAATTTAATTTTTTATTTAACTTAAACTAGTGAATAACTTTTAAAAGAATGACTTTATTTAAAAACATTAAGAGACCTTTCTTGTAGAGGATAAATTCTTTTTAGGAATCTATGTTGTTTTTTTCTTCTATATTTTTATTTTTTCGATAGTTACAAAATTCCAAAATAAAAAAAGGTTAATCCAAAAAGAAATATATTAATGTTTAAAGCTTGATTATTAAACTTAAATCTCTAAAGATATACAGGGTTAAATTTAATTGTTGGCTAAAAATATAGGTTATGATTCCTTAAAAACCTAATTTTTAACGCAAAAAGATCCCGCAATGCTCCTTTTATGGTCTAAAAATAAGCAATTGAATGATTTTTTTTCCTTTTTAAACTAAACAAGATACGGAAAAAAATCAAGAGACATAAAAGCAGTATTTTTATCTGCTTAATCTAAGGAAAACACAAAAATTTAACACACATTTACGCAGCCAGTGGTGTACCGTTTTTTTGTTGGAAATATTCCTTTAGTTGCCTCTCGAGGGACGCCACTGGAACCTATTAAATGTAATTAAGTTAGTGATAAATTACCCCTTAATGTTGTTAACAATATTGCCAAATTAAAACAAAATTGGGTAAATAATAGTTATGATATTTAAAAAAATAGATTTTTTTTATTTTAACACTGTGTATCCAAACTTAAGAAACAAATTGAAAAAAATAATTCAATTTTTAAAGCCCGATAACATGGAAACGGCTTATTTGACGACAATTTTCGAAAAAAACTGTTTTGTAGGGAATTAATTTTTTTTTAAATGTGTGTTAGTATTTTTTTACATTAACAATTTGCGAGTTTTGCATTAAAAAAAAAAAAGATTGTTGTCCAAAAACTGTTTGTTGCGAAGATAGAAGATAAAAATATAAAGGGCTCAAACCTTCACAATTTATTTTATCACCTTAAACAATATTAAAGAATTATTGCACAGTGCAATAAGGCCAGGCACTAATAATACCGGCCTTATTTTGACATCTGAGCTTGCGCAGTTGCATGGTGGGATAAGGACCCCTTAATAAGGATAGTGCCTGGCTTTATTTATGTCGGTTTTAGGTCGTGCCTTATTTTTAACTTCGGAACTGTTCGTATAACCGAATAGCTGCCAAACACAAAATTGAAAAGTTTTTAGCAGTGAAACTACTTAAAACCTTGCTTTCTCAAATGTATTTCTGTAATTGTGTAAAACGAAACCCTACAAAACAAAAACAATAAAGAGAAATTTACCAAAATGTTTCCCCCTTTTTTAACACGCTTTTATTAACTTGGGTTGTAACTATCTATCTGGCTGCCTATGTAACGGAATCTTTGAGCCTAATTTTAACCAACTTCCAGCTATTCGATTTCTTTGAAACTTTGCACACGTATTAAGGACCCATGACAATGCAATAATCTGCAAACAGTATCCCTTTATCTTTTTTAATCGCCAGGAAAAAAATTCCATTATATTATAAAAACAACACCTAGGATGCCATCTGTTGGAAAAATTTCAAACTTTGCTATTAAATGAAGAAGAAATTTTTTAGTGGATTGTAAAATGTTGGCAACGGTCCAAACATTGCCTGGATTGCCATCTGTTGGCAAAATTTGAAACTTTGCTACTTAATGAAGAAGAAATTTTTTAGTGAGTTGCAATCTTTGCAAATTTTAAAATTTGCTACCATTGTCATTTCATAGGGGCTGGTTATTTTCTTTTGCTGCTTAATTAAATAGTATGTTCTAATTTACTGTTATATTAAGAATTTTGTGCAATATAACGAACTAAAAATGAAAAATAATTAATAGTTTAAAAACCAAAAACACGCTTTTATATGCAACCGAACTAAAAATTAAAAATAATTTTTCATTAAAAATATTTTCACTTCATAGTAAAAGCGTGGGGTGCATTTTACTATTTTTTCATAACTTTTCCATCATAGATATTGGCAAATATAATAATTATAACATTTAATATATTAAGCACCCCACGCTTTTTACTATGAAGTGAAAATATTTTTTTAATGAAAAATTATTTTTTAATTTTTAGTTCGGTTGCATATAAAAGCGTGTTTTTTTAGTTTTTTTAAACTATTAATTATTGCCTACTTTATTAGCTTGGGTTGTATGTATGTATGTATGTATGTAACGGAATCTTTAAGCTTAATTTTCACCAACTTCCAGCGATTCGATTTCTTTGAAACTTTGCACACGTATCAAGGACCCATGACAATGCAATAATCTGCAAACAGTATCCCGTTATCCTGATTAGAATCGCCAGGATAAATAAATTCCTTTATAGATTTTCTGTAGGAGAGTTACAGAAAAATAGCTAGTGCGCGATCTGCGCATGCGTGCAGTTTCGGACGTACTCTCAGCATAAGGCTGACAGAAACTTGTTCGGAGTAGTTGCGTTCTGAAACCCCATGCAACAGTGAAACTTTAAATGAAATGATTAGATTACGAAATAGTTCGTGAAACATTTCTATATCACATGTTCGCAGAAAACTAATTGATATATCGAACTAAAAATGAAAAATAAATAATAGTTTAAAAACTAAAAAACACGCTTTTATATGCAACCGAACTAAAAATTAGAAAATAATTTTTCATTACAAAGAATTTGTATTACAGTAATAAAAAGTCAAACATGAATCATAATTATTACCTCAAAATAGAATTATAATAAAATTTAAGATAATAACAGAATAATTCACTTCAGAATAAAAAGCGTGGGGTGCATTTTACTATTTTTTCATAACTTTTCCCTCATAGATATTTACAAATGAAATAATTATAACATTTAATATATTAAGCACTCCACGCTTTTATTCTGAAGTGAATAATATTCTGTTATTATCTTAAATTTTATTATAATTCTATTTTGAGGTATATAATTATGATTCATTGTTTGACCTTTTATTACTGTGATACAAACTCTTTGTAATGAAAGATTATTTTCTAATTTTTAGTTCGGTTGCATATAAAAGCGTGTTTTTTAGTTTTTTAAACTATTATTTATAGGGTAATGGTACTGTCAACATGATTTGCAATAACTCTAAATTATGGGTACAAGCACTATTTAAATAAGTCTGGTAATTATAATATCCGAGCTTAATAAGGCAACTTATTATTGATTTGTTTAAAGAAAATTCGATTTATTCGGCCCTAGTTTTAAAAAGAACATTCATTTTTATTGTTGGCAACCTCAAAAATAATTTACTTTTATTGTTTTTTTTTCGTTTAATCGTACTTAATAATGTGATGAGGCTTTTTCAATAGACAGATGTTCCATACCTCCTATAGTTATATAGTTACACTCCGTTTTAAATGAAGGGTTAGATTTCAATGTGTATTCCGATGACCATATGCATACATTATCAAAAAAAAGACCATTTTCAAATATCCGTAGAGACGCGGTTGGGGACTTTTTTGTCTATCTAGAATCATCAATATCGGGATGGTATTGAAAGGGTTACGGTGGGGTCATTTCTGGGTCATACACGTGGGTTTCGGTGGTTGAGCAACATCTGGACTGGCGGAGAAAAAAGTTTTAAAGTAGGTTGAAAAATACAGGTCAGTAAATAGTTACATCGTAGGAGTGAAATTACAGATGATATTTTTTATGATATTTCATCATTTTTTTACAGTTACTACTTTGTTATCACTAGGGCTGGCAACCGAAACCGGTTCTTCGGTTAACCGATTTTCGGTTAACTGGTTAACCGGTTTTCGGTTAAACGTGGTTTTGGCCTCGGTTTTGGCCAAAACCGAAAACAGGTATTCGAAAACCGGTTTTGAATACCGGTTAACCGGTATTTGAAAACTGGTTTTCGAATACCGGTTAACCGGTCTAAAAAAGAAAAACCGTTCATTTTGTAAAATCGGATATTGGTTGACAGATTATACCGAGTGGTTCATTTAACCTTAGACAGGCAAATAACCAGAAAACGGCGCATATTAGAAGAAAATGTTTCTAGTGAGAATTGTTTGAAATAAAGGGGTAAATTTAATGGTATTATTAGTTTGTGACCTTGACTAAAATTTTAAGGTCATATTCATATCAACTTTGTTATTTCAAAAGGCAACTCCAATTTTTTTATTTAGAATCTTAATCTACATACAAAAATGAGCAACTTTCATATAAAACTTTTTAAAATTCGATTTCAATTTTAAAAGATATGTAACAACATAAATTTTAAGAACCCATTTTTAATATAGTACAAAAAATATTTATTTTTATTAAAATGTATTTTTTAACATTATAAATCATTTTTAATAAGTATGCTGGTTGAAAATAGTCATATATAAACCAGTCGTTTACGTTTAGAAAAGCCTTTTTCGGTTTTGAGAACCGTTTGTGGTTGTGGTTTCCGGTTTTAAAGACCGGTTTTTCGGTTTTAAAAACCGATTTCAGTGTATCGGTTTTGAAAACCGTTTCGTTTTAGGTTTTAAAAACCGGTTTGTAATACCGGTTTTTAAGACCGGGTTTAATACCAGTTTTTAAATATTCGGTTAACCGGTTTTAACCGAAACCGGTTTTTTAAAACCGGTTTTGGTTTTGTTTTTGCCAGCCCTAGTTATCACCATATCACTTTTATTGGTGTTTTCTTGTTTCGTACATTCTGGTTTGGTCCCCTGGACAAAATGCATAATTATTTTTTCTTGTTTGGTACCCTAAAGGTGTACATACCGGGTGATGCATCGCCGGGTGGGACATAGGAAATCCCATGTAATTTTTAATGGGGTCAATTATTGGCTCCCCTAATTATTTTAGAGAAAAATTCTATTGAAGTTTATTGAAGAGCATGCAAATCTACGTCCATGGTAAAAACTTTAGATTTTTCGGTTAACCCGTTTGCTAGTTAGATGCTAATATATTTTTAAAAATTATTACATTATTATCGCCTCATATTTATGAACAACAATAAAAATTCCAGTTCGCGTGACATAACGTTGTCATTTTGAAATTTAGTGCTTTATTATTATCAAAAAATCGTACAGTGAAAAGATTTTTGACTTTTGTGCTTAGTTGGTCGGGAGGTTGGGAAGGTAATAATCCTGAACCAGTAAAATGTGTCACCCTAAAAATAAAAATTGAAATATATCCGAATTTTTTTAAAATGTATAAATAATGGAATTAAACGAGGTGCCTGGTTATTTTATTGAAATGCACTGTATAATTAAAATAAAAATAAAAAAAGTATCCTTGAAAGGTATATAATTCGCATTTTATTACCCGTCCCCCATAATTCGTCTTCATCAATGAGAAAAAAATCACCACCTTTTAGTACCATCGTAAATTATAGGCATTTAAATCTGTTTCGATAAAATAAGAACCCTTGATGATACGTCTTCGATAATAACTTACAAACAGAGGTACTCACGGTGTCCGCCACCTGTCTGAAGGAAAAAATGGTTTACGGGAAAAAGATACGGAATTAAAAAAGAGATAGTGGATTAAAAATTGAATTTATGCGGTTCGTGATAAGCTCGAATGGGACAGGTGTAAGTACACGGTTTTTAAATGTATGTAAGTACCATTGTGGGTGGTGCCAGGGGCAGAGAACCCCCTTTTGAACAACAGTTTAAACAAATGATTAGCAATTAAAATTAGGCGACTTGGCAACGTTGCAATCGCAATTTAGCGCCATCATCGGAGAGTTTTTGAACTCAATTTTGGCACTATGACATTTCTTAATCATATTTTGCACAAGCGTCTAGAGTTTGGCCACCGGCTTTTCCGTCCGACCAATCAACGAACACTAAAAGTCACGTGATGCACAAAACGTCCTTGAAACTTGAATTATACAATAGATTTCGTTTTATTTAAACAGAAAACGTTATTTAAATATTTTTTTATTTAAAAGTGAGATCTGTATTTTAGCCAAACTTAAAAATATTGAATAATCATTGCCAAAATGTTTAAAAATTTTTGCATGTAAAACATTGTAGTAAACTTGTCCGCCAAAAAGTGACGCGTTCGCCCAGTCCAACTTTCGAAACATTGATATTGACAGGCTGGGTTAAAGCGCCGCTTCCATATACGCGGAATGACTGTTCATTAAAAATTCTGCAATGAAGGTAATTGTTTAAAGTGGGTTTTGTTGTGTCTGCAGTTCAAGTCTATTTAATCAAGAACATACGTTTCGTAGCTTTATATAAAGTTACTCGGAACGCTGATTGTTTACCATTCTTGGTTTTATTTAGGTTGTTATACAATGATGTCTCACATTTTTTCTTAAGTTTATTACATTGTTTTCCAAAATACTTTTCTAGCCGAGATACAAACCAAAAATCGGGTAATTTCTGTAAATATTTTTCGCAAATTTGGATCTAGATACCCCATTTTATCAAATGATTGACCTGTTGCAAATTGTGCTTCTTATTTTAAATCGCGAATACCCATATTGTTTGTCATATTAAAGTTTTGATTTTTGAAATTTTTATACCCATTTTAAAATATTGTGTTTCAAAGTAGATACTTGCTCGGCAATTTTGCCTTTCTAAATTACTTACTCTATATTTTTCTAGAAAATAAGGGCGAAAAAGCCATACATATACATAATTTTATTTTATTTTAAAACATCGTTTTTTAAGAAACCAAAAAAAACATACGTACGGCACTGGACTAAGGGATTAGCTACACACGTTTTACATTAAAACACGAGTTCAAGGTGGTACCTTCAAAGTAAGAACAATTATTCTTCTCGCCATATGGTTTCTTCGTATTTGGGATCTAATTTTTTAATTTCAATTGAAGAACGGACTCTATCAGCTGTCTCATATAGATTTTTTTAAACTGGTAACCGTAGCAGAGGGGTCAGGTTCGAAATAAAGACCGTATATAAGTCAGTAATAATTTAAAATAAAAAAATCAGCTGTTTACTTTTTTATACACAGGGTGCTACAAAATCAATGGTAAATATTAAAAAGAGTGAAAAAACTGTATACATATACAAAATTCTCGGTAATTGCTTACTTATCGGACACCGCATGCTGCTTTAGATAATTTTTGGCATATGGGGGTTTTGGGACACCATGACGATTTTGATGATTTTGGCACACGGAGCGCTGATTACGAATCTGAAAGAATTTTTAGTCGGCAACGTTTCGTTTTCGAGATATCCATTATTAAACTTAAAAAGCAAATTTACTTTATTTTCACTTTATGCCCACTTCTTTTTGCAAATAATTTTTGATTTAAAACTAAATTGACACTCAATATTTTATTTCCACCTCTTAAAAACCCATTCTTTTATATTTTTACCCCTTTCTTCCATAAAATTGTAAAGCTTCACTATCAATTACAGAGTACTCTGATTAAAATGATTAGGAATGAAGCTTTGCAATTTTTTGGAAAAAGCAGTAAAATAAATAAAAAAATTGGTTTTTAAGAGGTGGAAATAAAAATTAAGTGTCAATTTAGCAGAAAGTTAAAAAATGCGTGCAAAAAGAAGGGGAAATATGCGTGAATTTAGGTTAGATTTTTATTCAAGATTGATGATAAATTTCTCGAGAACAAAACGTTACCGACTAAAAATTCTTTCAGATTCGTAATCAGCGCTCCGTGTGCCAAAAATCATCAAAATCGTGATGGTGTCCGGTAAGTAAATAATTACCAAATTCTCAATTGACATGCATGAAACTTGAAAATTATGAAAAATATTAAAATTTAATAAAGAAATAATAAATGGATTTAATTATTATTTAAAGTAATTTTAGTCAAAAAAGAAACATCTAACCTCAATTTTTTTTTCTTTCAGGTGAACGTCCTTACAAGTGCCATCTTCCTGAATGCGGTCGGGCCTTCATCCAACTATCTAACCTTCAGCAACATCTGCGCAACCACGACGCGCAAGTGGAGCGTGCGAAAAACCGACCTTTCCACTGCAACATCTGCGGAAAAGGGTTCGCGACAGAATCCAGCCTGAGAACGCATACGTCCAAAGTAAGCCATGTACGTATAACACTTGGTTTTCTTTTGTTTTATTAGTTTAACGGGTCTAAAGCTGCGTTTACACTAACGCGGAGGGTTTAGTTGAGTTTTTGAGGGACGCTGACCATTGGCGAAATGATTTGAGGCGTATTTTTAGGCTGTGAACGCAGTTTTAATCCATTTTTTTATTTTTTAAGGTTATGTTTTGTTTTTATTTGGTTGTCATATGTCATATTGTTATTTCAGAATTTTTATCAATGATTATGATTCTGGTCAGCTAACAATCCTTTCTTTTTTAAAATTTATTAAAAATCATGTATTTTTAATTAACAAATTATTTTTACTAAACTCTATATGATCATATGATAATCAAATATACATTTTGACTTAAATTTTTGTACTATTTAAATTATTTTACACACTGTGCCTTATATTTATATAATTTCAACTCTTTATTTAAATTTTTGTTTTTTTCAGTTTATTTTTTGATTGGTTCTCGTTTTTTGATGTACACCCTGTAGATATTTAGAAAATATGCTGTTGACGAAATGTAGTGAAAAAATATACAGTAAAATTTTGGACAATACAGCTGTATATTTTTACACAGATTTTAATGATATGGTTTTAAACCCCCTGTCCAAGTATAATTTTTAAACATACTTACACGCAAAGTAGAATATCGCAAACCCCATTTTTATGCATCCATTTAAAGTTTAACTAAAGAGGCCCTGCACTTTTCACTTTGTTCGTCCCTGTTAGTTAGATTCCAAGGTAATATTAGGAATTTAATTCTTCTAAAACATCTTCACCTGTCCAAATTTCTATGCAAAAAACCAAATATCTGCCAAATTATAGATAATTTTACCACACACTCTACTTGTAGACTTATATTCAAGATAAGACTATTAAAAATCAACAAAATTTGTTAGGGTGTCCATATTTTACTATAATTATTCCACCCAGCTCCCCAAAAAATACATATTTATTAGATTCGATCTGATGATTAGATAAAACATACAAAACGTCATTTTAACACGTTGTTACATATTTTGATGGTATTATCTATGTAGATTTTATTTCTTCGAATCAGGCAAAATCTTTTACCGTAATTAATAATAATAATATTAAAGGAATTTAGAATTATTTATAGAGTGCATTTAAATTAAAACAAGCCACCCTCTATAATTCCGTTATTTGTACACATATCAATAATTTCTAAAATTTTATTTTTCGGGGTCATTTTTACCAATACAAACGTCAAAAAGTTCAAATGGAAAAATATGTCAAGTGATACCTTGTCTTAAAGGGTTACAAGTTCTCTCTTGAACAGCTTTTATTATTTTTTTTTAATCGGTTTAGTAGTTTTCGAGAAAAATCACTCTAAATACTGGAGGTTTTGCCGGAAACTACTGAACCGATTTTGGAAAATTAAAACTGTTGGAAAGACAATTTAAAACTCTTTTACTTAACACCCTACCTCATTTGAACTATTTTACATTTTTGTTGGTGAAGGAAAGGGATAACCCTGACAGCAGAAAATGACTTTGGGGGAGGGGGCAAAAAACGACTATAAAAAAATCTACAGGTAAGCAAACAAAGAGTCTTAGGCGCCACCTCAAACGCAAACAACCCATCTTTAAGAGGTCTTTTTGGGCCCCTGAGGGTACGTACCGTCTCTGAACCCTAAACAAATTTAGACGCAAGAATCTGTCCCCTAAAAATATAAATTGACGAGTTTCAGGACTTTTTTGTAAGAGTGCAAACTATAGGGGAGAGCTCATTTTATTTAAAATGCATTGTATATTTTAGAAAATGTCGACAAGATGTCGTAAATTGTAATATCTAAATTATCTTTGGTACTTGGATAACGTTGAAATGGGAAAAATGGGTAAATCATTTAAAGGCCCGGCACCCACGGTACTTACTATTGGGCTACATATAAGCCCGTATGGACTGCCATAAAAATTTAAAGCATTGCTATTTAATCTGCTCATAAGCGAACTAATTATTTGAATTTACCGCCTAAGTAAACTTTCAAAAAGTAAAAAAACTTCATAAAAACCTTTCTTTACCCGCAAGTGACCCTTGAAAGGGAAAAAACCTTTTTAAATTCTTAGAAAGTATCTGTAGCTGTCTAAATCTTCGTAATGCCGCGAAACGGGCTCGGGGATCTCAAAACTTTTGAATATTTTAAGAAAATAATTAAAGGATTATGACGAGATTTTTCGATTAAAGTCGCACCTGATGCCCATTCGCCACGCCGCGTCGACCGGCAATCTGACGATTTCTTTTCAACCCCTTTTTCTAACCCCTTTCTTAGCGTTTAGGTGGTAACGGATTAAAAATTCGGAGTTTTCGCATCATTTTAACCTATATTTCTAACGATGTTTATAAGCTGTTTTTAACACACTTTTAATTAGCTTCACTTGTGTGTATGTATGTTTGTATGTATGTATGTTTGTATGTATGTATGTTTGTATGTATGTAACTTTTCTCCCAACTCTTTAGCCCTCTATTGAAGATTTACAATACTAAGTACGAGAAAATATAGACACATTTTATGTAACGTCTCCTTTAACTGTCCGTCCTCTGTTAGAGGTGTTCAATACTAATATTGTACATTGTAAAAAATGGATAGTAAAAATATAAATTGCTTTATATTATTCATTTACAAAAAGCTCGAAATTCGGGTCTCTAGATCAAAATACCCCATTAAAAAATTGGTTTTCCCAACTTTGTTTAACAGTAAAGTTTACGCCAGTAGAGAAGATGCCGCGGCGTCATTACTTCTGTCTCACTTTCAATTATTCTCCTTTTTGTTGCTCGCACACGATGTAAACGACGCGTTTAGACAGCGATAGTTGATGACCGTCTTTATATGTATGACGCTTGTGGCATCTTTGTAACTGGTTTTTAGTCTACAACCTGTATAGTTGTCCAAATCCAAAGAGTGTTTTACACATAAGTGCTTTAGTAAAATGAATGGCAAAAATTTTCATGGGATTGCCACACTTGCCTGAAGGCTCGTGCTGTTCATAAATTATATTCTTTTAAAGTTAGAGTTTGACATTAATTTTAAACTCCCAAAATTATACGTTTTAAGTAAATCGACTAAAGGGTTAACTAACAAACTTAGGGATGAAAACGCGAAAACTCTCGTCGCACCTTAAATATAGCTTAAAGGGGTTGAAAAATGATCTCGATGATTTGTGGCCATCACTTGCTGGTTTTCGGGTAATTACTAAATTTTCGGGGGATTTTTTGAGATTAGGTGTCATAGGGGATGATCGTTTTTAATACTTTAAAAGCCTCGTCGGCTTGTTATTTAAGAACAATACTTTACAGTCCTAATTTGATTGTTTAAGATGCTTTAAATTACCTAATGTTCTATTTTCTATTCACGTAATGCCACTTTAATACTTTCATGCAGAGACAAGAATGAGACGAGTAACTGGTCCTAACCATTTGTCCATTGCATTTATCTCTTTCTGGTTTAACGCAAGTTCCAATAAATATGTCTTTGTCTTTCATCATGGCAGGCTATCGTAGATGGAGCAATCATCGCTTTGCCCTGGTTGCCAAGTTGTTTACAATTTCTGCATGTAAATTTTAATGTCCCATTTTTAGCTCGCATCTAATTAAGAGAAAGAAAATATACCATGAATCGAATATTTTTAACTTGACAACGTTGCCGCAGGTAGTCTCGCCGAAATGTTATTCGATATTTGTGTTTGATATTTTTCAATGGCCGATTTGTTTGGACAGTTTGTTTACATTTTCTGTGATTTATTGCGTGTTTCGTGGTTTTTTACCTTTAATTGGACTTTGAATATTGACTTTTATTAGTGATCACAGTGTATATATTAAATTTGTGCTTTTCAACAGATAATTTAAGGTAATATTGACATGGTTATTTGTAAGAAAAAATCTTTATAAAAACCAAATAAATGACATTTTTAATTAGGTGTGTGTAATTATTGAACTAAAGCCCAATATTTTATATTAATAGGAAACAAAAACAAGTACCTAACATTAAGGGCAAAAGTAGCACAGCTATATAATTTGAATTTGGCGAGCAAACGATAAAGTCGACTTACGCGCCATCTGCGTTTACCTTCCTTGAAGACAGACAAGGAAAGCCCAGCAGCTATCTCTCTCTCGGATAATTTATTTACATTTAGTTGCTCGTCTCATTGTTGTCTCTGCTTTTATGATCAATTTTTGCAAAAGCGTGGAAAGGAGACGGTCTAAAATAAAACAAAATATTCTTTCATTGATTGTACGAGGACAAACGTACCTCAAAAAATATTGTTTTTAGATTTCTCTAAATGGTATTTTAAAACTTTAGCTTTTAAGTGTATTTTTTCATATTTAGGCAGGTGTTTTGGATGTATTCGTTTGTTATCTAAGCGCTACCTGCTAGTGTTTAACACATTGAAACTCAATTAAAATAATCGCGCTGGTACGACGTATACAGTGTGTCTACGTAAGTTGGCGGAAATTGTAAAAATTTAGGTTTGCACATTTTTACGGTTTTCTAAAAGTAATTTTTTATTCTAAACATCTTTTCTTTATAACAGTTTTCTGATATTAGCAAAAATACAGATACTTTGCTCTCAAGCAAAAAAAAATACATTTTGGATCAATTGGACCATCCAGAACTTCTTATAAAGAATAATGACGCCAACTTACGTAGACACACTGTATATTTATTTTGTATTTTAAACTTCAGATAGTGTTCAAAAACGTCTTTTCTTTTAGAAATTGATATTAAATTTAAAAAATGGCTGTTACACACTATCTATTTTTTTTGCAACTTATTTATTTCCCCTATCTATTCGCTTATCTCTGAAAACACTTTTTCAGGATGATATAAATTCTGAAAACAAAGCAAAACTAGGTTGTTAGCCTTTTTTCTTTACAGTTCCGTCTCTTTCTAATACATGTAAATCAACAATAAAGAAACGATATAGTGATACAGGGGTGGACCTGAAAGTTTAAAAGAAAATTACAGGGACAAAAAATTATGTCAAAATTTGGTTGTTTATAGTTTTCCCTTCCCCCACCCCCAACACAAAAGTTAAAAATTTTAAACTGGAAAGGGCTTAAGTGAGTATTTTATTTTCAGGGGTTTGTTCTCTTCTTTGCAATTCTTAGTTTTAAAAATCGGTTCAGTAGTTTTCGAGAAAATGCATTTTAAATACCGGGTGGGTGGCTTAACTCTACAACTTTTGTATTTTTAAAATATTGCAACAAAATTTTTTACGCAGATATATTGCATAAATGTACATTATTTTATGAAAACAGTTGTTTTCTCTCACTTCCGATTTAACCAAAAATAATCCTAACTTTTCTATTTTAAATTAGACACCCGGTATATATTTTTACTTTTTGGGAAAGAAAATGAGATTTAAAATACAATTTACTACAAAAATGTAGTTTTTTAAAAACAACCTGTATATTATATCACCATTTAAAAGATCTTTTAAAGAGCTTAAAAAAGTCCACATATGATATATCCCATTTTTAATGGTTTTGGAAATATGGCCTTGGTCCGGAATTTAAGAGTAAACTGGCATTTTCAAATACAACACTTTGTATATTGCATTAAATAGATATTTCAAAAAGCTTTAAGAAAATACCAAATTTGATATGTCTATCTCTTAGAGTTTTAAAATTATGGCTATCCAAATCTAAAAAATAGTAGTGTCTATTTTATCTTCGACACAATTTTTTGACAGTTGTCAACAACTTAACCTCAATTTGTATAGTAATTGCATATTGTTAGATATTTGCTTTTTACGAAAAACTTAAAGATCGTTTCCAGCTAATTAACATAATATGTTGTTTTGCCAGATCACCTTGGTTAGCGTCTTTGCTTCAATGAAGTTTGTCAAATAATTTCTTTTAATTTGCACCTCTTCCTTTAAACAAATTGCATAAAATATTTAATCAAACTTATTTAACAAGAAGTTTGATAAGTGTAAAACCAGCTTAAGAAATGTTAGAGGTCCCTAAAAGAGTTCAAAAAGTTTCCGATGATGGCGCTAACTTGCAATTGCAACGTTGCCAAATCGCTTAATTTAAATGGCCAATTTGACGTGTTTATTTTTGATTTTTTTGAATTTAATATGTAGAAAGTGGTTATCAAATACGGTCCTGTCCTAGCCCAAGACAAAAACCGATCCGCAAAAGGGATTTTACAAGTAGAGAACTACAAAAGTAGAATAAAGCAGAAGCAAAATGGCCCATGGCACGCTAGATATTTTTAATGTTCGAAATGCACGCATGTTTTTAAAGTTTCGGCTCTAATCGGCGCCATCTTTCATATTAATTTATGACGGAGGTTCAATTGTTTTATGAATTTTGGACATTAAGTAATTGGAGTTTTTCGTGAGAAGTATTTGTTCGACCGGGCTAATCGTATATGAAAAGTTTTTGGATATAATTGCTTTTCTGTTCTTATTTTTAATGATCCACTTTTGATATTTTAATTATTGTTTTAAAATCTTTATTATTTATGACCTTGGTAATAGTTCGATATAGCGGTTTATAAGAGATTTTTGAAAAATTCTTTTTCAGGGCGTTTCTATAGGTTGATTATGACACAAATCTGTGTGCGCGTTTTCCAAAATATATTTCTATAATTTATTATTAATAAAAACATATTACGGGACGGTGGAGTGAACAGGGGTGCTGGGTGGGGACGAAACAGTAAAAATCCTACATTAAACGCCCAAAAACAGTATTTCACAGTACTTTCTGTTTACAAAAATGTCCAAAAAATTTTTTTAAAAATTAAAAATAAATAATAGTTTAACAATTCCGCCATGACTGTCACTGCATAAAAAAAAAGAGTTTGCAGTAGAACTGTAAATGTCTTGCGATGTTGCCAAATAAAGTGAAAAAGTGTCAATAGGTTAAAAACAAAGGAAGATACACTAAATTCATATGAAAAATTAAGGTATTCCTTCTTCCTATTATAATTTGTAGAGAAAAAGGAAAATACCTAAACATAAAGAAGGAGGCATTTCTACAAAAAATACCATTGTTTCTCATGGAAATGGTGGATAACCCCCGAAATAGGCTTGGTGTTAATTCTTCATAAGAAGTTTGGCAACGCTGCTTCTATCAAGACTGTCATTTTCATAATGACGAATTTCGTGTTATTAGCTGACCAAAATGAATGCGCCTATTTTCCTTCCTATTTTCCTTCTTTAATTAATGTTTGTTGTAAAATTAAATATTTTTCAAAATTAATTTACATTTTTCATGTGCCCCGAGTGCAGTGTATTAATGTTTTCTTGTGTTTGACGTTGGATTTATACTGTTTTGTCCCCACCCAGCACCCCTGTTCACTTCACCGTCCCGTAAATATGTTTTTATTAATAAGAAATTATAGAAATGGATTTTGGAAAACGCGCACACAGATTTGTGTCATAATCGACCTATAGAAACGCCCTGAAAAATAATTTTTCGAAAATCTCTTTTAATAGCGAAAACCGCTATATCGAACTATTACCATGACCTTAAATAAATAATTAAATGAACTTGTCTGACAATGCTAAATGTGTACTATTGACTGTGTTGTTTGCTCAAATAATGTCAAAACTCAAAAAAAAATTTGGTAACATCGTTTTAATCGCACGCACGTGAAGTTTCACTTAAGGATTCCTACTAATAGTCTAAAATCCGAATAGGAAGCAACCTGCACCCATCTATTTACCGGATTAAAACTATTTTATATTAACTATAACGTTTTATGACAATGACCCTTATAATTTTTGAGAATATGTTTAAAAATTGCATGTAAAACATTGTGGTAAACTTGTCCGAAAAAAAAGTTACACGTTCGCCCAGTCCGGCACCTGAAACATTTGACATTGACAGGCTGGGTTAAAGCGTCGCTTTCATATATGGCGGTATGAATATTCGTGGTAAAGACACTTTGTTTGACCTCCGGACAGTGCGGACGTGCGTAGAGGACTACAAAGTTCTTCCCGGAGTGGCGGCTAGAGGTGTCGTACGAACGTTTTTCACCTTCGGGGATCAAGGAAAGATTCACGCTAAATTGACGGCATCTTTCTTCTGGATCTAAGCGCTGTGAGCAAAGATTCCTATAAGCTGATGGTATCCTGTTTGGTGGTAAACACGAGGTATTTCTCAAATGGCGGGAAATAGATGGGCGTGCCATGGGAACTGTCAGTAATGAAAGTGAAGGTTATACGTAACACCAGTAGCAGATCTTGGTTTGACAGCCGACAATTTATGCATTGCATCGATTGTAGAATTATTTTTGTTTTCTTTTTGGAATTTCTGGGAGCTACGAGCTCGATTATCCAGATTTTACACCGACGAAGCCCTGGAAAGCATAGTCCGGAAGGGGGAGAGTGGTGGATTGGACCTGAAGGGACCAAAACCAAGAAAAAAATAGAGACAGAGAGAGAATATTCGTGGTGGACCCATCAAAAGGAGCCCCAAAAGGAATTAAAAAGTTTTCGTATCATAAAGCCTATTTCATAACTGGTCCAGTCACAAAATTTTAATCTGTTACAAAATTGTAATCTATTCTTTTTCTGCCTCTTCTATTAAATACTTACATACATCAAAACTACACCTGTATTATTAAAAATGGTTATGAAAAAGTATAAAAAATACTTGATATCGGCCATTTTGTTGCAAAAATGATATCAAGCAACAATAATAGCTGTGCTAACGTATAATTATACGGATATCAGTTTGGAATCTTTGAACAGAATAATTACTAGACAATACGAAATTCACACACAACTCGAAATCATTGCAGTGGAAAAATTGGAAGTTTTAGCATGGAAACGATAAAAAAAATGCGGTATAATATTACGGTATAGATGGGCCCATATTTAATTCATTCTGAAAGCGATGCCGCCAAGTACACAAAAAATGATAAAGTAAACAAACCTTTTCGAATGCACATAACCTCGGACAGAGCCTGATTACATATTTTTAGATAAATAATAAAAAATACATTGCTAAAACACGTATCACCTACTTACAAAACATTCTCTTATTTCGCCTCTGCCTACTATAAAACCGGTGGCACGTGGCGTGGTACTAGAAACTCGTCGGGTTAAATATCTTTTGCTGCAATAAATCATTATTCACAAAAGGGTTTCTTTACTTTATCATTTTTTGTGTACTTGGCGACATCGCTTTCAGAATGAATTAAATTTGGAGCCATCTTTAACATATAGAGTAAAGAGCCCGTGAGCGGCAGACCTTCGTTATTTTGTAAAAGCTTAAAGGTTAGATTCCGGGGACCGCGGCAGGCAGCTAACCGCCGACGCAAGCAGCAGAGCCATTCATGTTTCGCTTTCGTCTTGAGGAGTAACGAGTAGCGTTGCTTGTAATATGAATGTCCTAGCGCTTGCGTCGGCGGTTTGCTGCGTGCCGCGGTGCTCGGAATCGTACCTTAAAGTTTGTCAGTGCATGGTCTCAACTTAGGTAAAAGCGATGGTAGACTATGAAGTTTGACTCATAGTGGCTCTGGCAGGAACCAGGTACCAAAGGTTTTAATGAATTGAAACGTAACTTTCGTCATTTTGTTAAAGGGGAATTTAAGATATGTTACCTATTAGTCAGTCGTCAGACAGTTATGACTGTTCCAACCCCTTTAGTCTCTGAGCCAGCAGTGAAATGAACTTTACGATAAGAACACTTTTTAAACCTCTTTAGGGGGTTTCTTTTGACTAGTCTACCACGAATATTTTAGTGCCATATATGGAATCGGCGCTTTAATCCAGCCTGTCAATGACAAATGTTTCGGGTATCGGACTGGGCGAACGCGTCACTTTTTGTCGGACAAGTTTACCACAATGTTTTACTTGCAATTTTTAAACATTTTGCCAAAAGTTGTAGGATCTCCAAATAGGCATGTCCTTAAAATATTTTGATGTATTCAGAGTTTCCCAAAAAACAATTAAAAAACAAACTAACCTCATAGCAATCCCTTTGCTTGGGACACTCTGTATTAATCAAGATATTTTAGGGTCAGTCAGTTTTAGACGCCGGTTCTACATAAAAATAAGGTATATTACCTTTCTGTTTAATCTTTGTAAGCCTTTTTTATGAATATAACTGTACGTTTTTTGTTTTTACTTTTTGCCGCCCGCATGTCTTTGTTACTACTAGAATTAATTTTATTAAGAATTTATGCAATGTAACAGTAAACAAAGACATCAACTTAACCAAAAGATTTACCATACATTCTGTGATTAGTTCTTTTAGGTCCTGTCTCAGAAAATTAAAATTATCGGTTTGCGGACAAATTTAAAAGAAATTATTTAAAATTAATAACAATAATAAATTCGGATGACTCAAAATTAAAAATTATAAAATTTATACGGTTGTAGAAAAAATATGGTATGCAACACATGCATAAAGTGTCTTTTTTAACACATGGTTTTGTCGCACTCTCCTGATGGTCCTCATTCATAAAAAAGTATTTTTATGCACATAAACTACTATTTCGTAAAACCTTAACAAAATTTCTACGAAAACTCCAAATTTCTTAACGATATCCTTCCATTAGCCAACGACGATTGAAAGCTCCTCCCACCGAATTTTTTATTTGTAATTTTTTCACGCACGCCAATTTTTCACTCCACCCACTTCCGGAAAAAAAGGAAAAAAGACGGAAAAATAGACGCAGCGTGCAAGTTTGAGATTCGGAAGTACGAGGGGAAGAAAGATGGGAAACGGTGGTTAATGAGAGGGAATGTAACGGAAGATAGGTGCATATGTGTTCGGTTTTGTTTGAGTAAAAAGGGGAAAAAGTGTAATGAGACAGTAGTTTTTCTGTTTGATGCAATTAGGGGTTTGTTTAAAAAAGCAATAAATGCTGTTTAGTGGCACTGCTAAATAGTTAAAATATTTAATAGGTATACAGGGTGGCCCACCATATTCGACACGGTCTGTAGCTGGATAACCATGGGGTTTTTTAAAAAGTGAATACTGGAACATATACAGGTCGGATAAGGCCACAGTATAAAATTATTTTAGCTCTATACAGGGTGTCTCAAAAAAGTGTGAGGTATCAAAGTTATAATTTTTTAAATGGAACACCCTATATTTTATGATGGTTTTAGATTGTACAGAAAAAAATAATTTAAGTTTGTTAATAGTACCAAGCGTCTAATTTTATTCGTTTTTGTGATATTTGATTTATTTTCAAAATGGGTCCAAGGGGTCCAATTAAATTAATTTTATTTTAAGGCTATAAACTCTTTAAACTTTAAAATTTGTTACAAGATTAGGAAAAGTCTGCGTTATCATACGTAGGTCATATCGAGATCATAGATTATACAGGGTGATCAAAAAATAATTTCAATTTTTTAGAAAGTCAAATTGTAATATCTCTCTTATTTTAAATGAAACACCCTGTATTATGATGACAAATCACATACTCTTTTAAATGGTGTATAGGTTGCCTATACCTATCTTTTGTACTTTTTTAGTAAATTCCGTTTTAACATATTTTTAATCCAAATGTCTATTTAATTTAAGTAGGTTGTGATATAGCTATGCCCATTTACTAAGTCGTTATTGCAAAATGTAAATTTGTCTAAAAAATCACAAAATTAAAAGATTTTGTATTATCTGCAACTATTTTTAAAATTCACAGAAAAAAATCATTAGTTGCTTATAATGCTACTTCCAATAACACTTATTTCAGCTAAATGTGGTAATACCTAATAAAACTTGTGTTTTTAAACAATCCTACTAACGCCTCTAGTCAGTTATAACGACATTCTGTGACCTATAACTCGTTTCTTCCATTATCCATAATCACTTTGTAAAATTTTTTAAAGCAACTATTAAGGTAATCAGATGGTTTCTTCTGAAATATTTTTCAGGATTAACTCTAGGCTAAAGTAAACCATTTTTTTACATCCTATCAGTATTATATCATCTTGTTGTAGTAGAAGAAGGGTTTTTATTTAAAATCATTGAAATTTCTTTTAAACTGACTAAAACACTAGTAATCGATAAATGGTTGTTGTAATTTCCTTAAGAAAAATATTAATGGCTGCTATGTTACAGCCAACTTTAATTTAAATAAACATTTGGATTAAAAATTTGTAAAAACAGATTTTACTAAAAAAGCACAAAAGATAGGTATAGGCAACCTATACACCATATAAAAGAGTATTTTATTTGTCATCATGTGACGTAAAAAAATACAGGGTGTTCCATTTAAAATAAGAGAGATATTGCTATTTGATTTTCTGAAAAATTGAAATTATTTTTTGGTCACCCTGTACAGGGTGTCCCATTTTGGTTGTCCCTTATGGGAAACATGGAAACCATCAGAGATATTAAAAATCCGATACCCCATCCTCGAGCTCTTTTTGGAGAAAACATTTATGGTAAAAACAGATCATCGCTATCGCGAAGCGTTTCAGAGATACAGGGTGATTCTCGATTTTTTCACTTTTTGAAAAGGTCCTGTAGCTTTGTTGTTATTACAGATACGAGAAAACTAATTGCACATTATACAGACACTTTTTTTCCGTAGAATCCAGTGGCGTAGCCAAAAAATTTTTTGAGCTGTCATTTTTGACATATGACCCAAACATGTTTTTTTTTTAATAGGGTCACCCTATACATGATTAGGTAATTAAATTGCTTGTATTTTTCTGATTAAAATAATATATCATAGTAGGCGGTTTAATAAATTTTTTACGTCAAATATTGGAAAAATTATGATTTTAAAGACGCATTGCGGCTTCTATCTGTTTTTTAAATTGTTTTATATTTTTGTTTTAAAAGGAATCTGTCATCCCTTAGCTCAGGAGACATTTCCGTAGTAAGAAACAAAAAATTAGTTTACAACAACAATAATATACATACAAGTTATATTAATTAAACTTAAAAATTTATCAAGTTTTTTTTTAATTTTTAATTTTTTTTATTTTTTATGATTTCTTCATGTCAACTTTACCAATAGAGCAAAAAAACAAAAAAAAAAATTTAAAGTCCAAAAAAAACATCGAAAAATTTTTGACACACCCTGTATAACTTTGATTTTTATTTTTTTATACAACATTATCACACTAATACAGTACCAAAATTTTTTTGCTTCAAATTCATAAATAAGGACTCTATGAATTTTTAAATTTAAACATAAAATTAATTATTTTAATTTTTTGGGACACACTGTATCATTTATATATACAGGTGTGGAAAATCTTTATTCGCCCTTTGCAATTCCCCAAGTGGAAAAGAGAGTATTATTGAATATACTAAATCACATAAGTTCGATTGAAACAGACGATGCGATGTTGTCGATGCACAAATTTTTCCCCGTTCTCTTTGCTTACATCCAAACGTACTCCCCTATTGGGACACTGACGCCGACGGTTTTCGTTTTGCGTATCAGGAACTTGCAGCGTTCGGGTATTGAACAGTGTTGCCAGAGACTTTTTCGGGGATTTTTGATGACATGATAAAACGAGATTTTTAAAGTAAAAACGGGGATTTTTAACGATTTAGAAGGTAGTCTACTCTGATCGCCATTTAACGTCCTTAACGTTGAATATGACTATAATTTAAATTATTAGAATGGAGGTAAAAAACATTTTTAAAGGTACGTTTTGATCTTACTTTTATTGCATGATATTTACGTCAGATAAAAATTCTGGCTGGTGTAAACAGTCAAAAAGTTATATCAGACCAAAGTCGGTCTATATAAGGTCACGATATTCGGCCATATTGCTTTGACGTGTTATGACGTCACATCTCCCATTTTTCGGCCATTTTGTTCAGTGCCGGAGATATACAGTTTATTGTATTAGTAGAACAAACGTTTACACGTCAGTTTTTAATTGTTATTAAGTTATAAATTCTTTTACTTTAAATAAAAAACATTTAAAATTACATCTTTCAACAAATATCACTTCCAAAACAATGCAAAATTAAATGCGCAAATTCTAGACGCCACTGGATTGATCTTTAGCTTTGATTTTTACCCAGTCTTGCCAACTTTTCTCCGAGAAGTGCCTTTCCTTGCGTCCCCGACCTCGAACCGCCTAAAAGTTGAGGATATGTCGCAACCTTATAAATATAAACTAACCTTGATATCAGACAACATTTTTGACCGTGCACATTAGCTAGAATTTCTATCTGACATAAATATCAGGCAATTAATGTCAGTTGTAAACAAACCATTATTTTTACTTACATTTTACTTAAAATTCTCGATTTTTACGTAAACATTTTTTTGGTTCTTAATTTCTTTGGCGTAGAAAATAAATTTTTTGCCAATTAAAAGGCGGCCCTTAAATGTGATTTTTTGGAACCACGCGGGGGATTTTTATCGTAACCTACAATTTCGTTAACAGCCGATGGTTTCAAACTTTTATAATAATTTCAAAAATTGTACTCCTCGCTGGTACAAGACCTTTTTAAATAATGCAAACTTTCTAATTATTTCTTCTGCTTAATTACCAGCATAGTACTACTTAATAATTTGTACTTTTTGTATTTGTAATTTTTAAAAAAATCTAAATTAAGCAGGATTAACAGCAGTTTGCAACACAGCAAACGACATTTGAAAGATTTGAGTAGACCCAACTCCGAAAAAATCTGTCTTCAAACCTAGTTCAAAAAGCCCCAAATTGATATTTTATTTTTCTTGAAAGCCCTTAAATTTTAAAAATTAAATATACATTATACAATTACATTCTAAAATCACAAAAATAAAGTAAAAAAGATTTAATAAGATTACTATTATTATTTTAATTTTACCCTGAAAGTTAAGGCAAGTCGGCAACCCTGTACTTGACATCTACGTACCGCAGACCCGCATACGCTCTCATCTCCCGCTCCGGCACGAAAGAGTGGGGCTGTAATTACGGTGGGCGGAAACATATTGGAGAAGAGAAAGGAGATTACTAAATCACATGAGTTCGACTGAAACAGAATGAGGTGTTTCCCCGCCCGTTCCCCTTTCTGTCACCCCACCACTGCGCCAACTCGCTCGCTTTGTTTATGGCTGATCGAGCTCGAGCACCAGCACGCAGTTGCTTCTTTGCACGTGTGGAGGGTGTTACTGCTTCACATATTATGATAATTTTTTTTTACGTAAATATTAAATATTTTGGTGTTTGATGAATTTATTGCTTTAAATGAATCAAATACTGCCATTTTTAAGAGCTTTTTTTGCCGTTTGGAGCTAAACAAAATAAAAAGAAATCCCGAAAGAAAGAATAAAGAAATAATTCTAAAAATAAAAATATAATCCTAAAAAATTAAAAAACATAAAAGTATTTCTAACAAAATTTCTTATAAAAACTTTTTAAAATCTTAGTTTATAAGGTTCTCAAAGAGAACCATTTTGTGCAAGACAATATCCCAACCTGTTATAAAATTCGGGTTTTGTGTTTTCAAGTATTTCAGGTATTATGCCTATAAGAACCTGACTAAGGCGGAGTTCATCCAAGTCATTTGCACGTTCATGACGATACCTATAAATTTGTTGCTAAACGTGTCCCCAAAGAAAAAAATCATTTGGTGCCAGATCTTGTGATCTAGGAGGCCATTTTATGGTACCTCTTCCGCTGATTATACGATTTGGAAACGTAACTCCTAAAAATTGTTGAACTTCCCTGGCGTTGAGCTGGACAACCAAATCTCCCGATTAATTTCTTCTGCTGAATTACCAGCATAGTACCACTTCATAATTATTGAACTCTTTGTTCAACGGTATAAACCAACATTTTAAAAAGAAAGCGCCGCAGTTTGCAATACCCCAAACAGCTTGCAACTGAACTCTCTCCAAATGCTCGGGCCCGGCGACGGCCGCGGTGACCGGCGTTGATATGCCCCACTACTGCAGGAAAGTGGGCGTATACATACATATGGCATCATTGCATTTGAAACATCGGGGGATATCTTATTTTCCGTTACTCTCTATCTTAAGGCAAGATCGCTTTCTCTTTTTCCACTTGTTAATTCCAATGGTTCGATAACGATTTTCCAGACCTATATATATATATATATATATATATATATATATATATATATATATATATATATATATATATATATATATATATATAATAATATTCTTCCTTATCATATATATTATCCACCATAATTTCATCCTTATATATTCATAAATAAAATTGTAGAAAATTTTTAAAGTTAAAATTTAAAAAAATCATTTTAATTTTTTGAGACACCCTGTATAATTTTGTTATGTATAGTAATATTTCTCACACGTCACATTTATCAAATACCAAAATTTCATCCCTTTATTTTCATAAATAAAATTGTAGGAAATTTTTAAATTTTAAAATATAAAAAGTTATTTTAATTTTTGAGACACCGTGTATTATTTTATTATGCGTATTAATAATCTTCTACATCATATATATTATTTACCAAATTTCATACTTATATATTTATAAATAAAGTGGTAGGAAATTTTAAATTTTAAAATAAAAAATGCGTCCTTAAAATCATAATTTTTCCAATATTTGACGTAAAAAATTTATTAACCCGCCTACTATGATATATTATTTTAATCAGAAAAATACAAGCAATTTAATTACCTAATCATTTATAGGGTGTCCCTATTAAAAAAAAAAATGTTTGGGTCATATGTCAAAAATGACAGCTCAAAAATTTTTTGGCTACACCACTGGATTCTACAGGAAAAAAGTGTCTTTATAATGTGCAATTAGTTTTCTCGTATCTGTAATAACAACAAAGCTACAGGGCCTTTTCAAAAAGTGAAAAATCGAGAATCACCCTGTATCTCTGAAACGCTTCGCGATAGCGATGATCTGTTTTTACCATAAATGTTTTCTCCAAAAAGAGCTCGAGGATGGGGTATCAGATTTTTAATATCTCTTATGGTTTCCAAGTTTCCCATAAGGGACAACCAAAATGGGACACCCTGTACAATATTTGGTCTTGATATGACCTACGGATGATATGGCAGACTTTTTAATCTTGTTACAAATTTTGAAGTTTAAAGAGTTTATAGGGTTAAAATAAAATTAATTTAATTTCGCTTTTACATTTTTTTTACACAAAATCAGAAATCACAAAAATGAATAAAATTAAACATTTGGTTTTAACACCCTGTATCTTAAAAGTTAAGACGTTTAGGACATATGTTTATATGAACTTTTATTCCCTAAATAAGCTTAGGAATCATACCCTGTATTTTAAGCCATCAATTAAATTTCACCCTGTATAAACCTTCGCCGCATTTACAAAGAATTTTCGAAATAATAACCTGTTTTAATTACACCCTGTATACCAAAATTACCACTTAACATGCTAATTAATTTCAACAACAAAGCAAGAAACACAATAAAATTATGACAAATACGAACAATTAGTATTAAAACATTTAACAAATGAATTGAGTTGATCGAGCGCCGGCCATGAAACGAAGCCTTGGATGACACCGATTTTTATATTTTTCAATATCTTTTAATGAAATAACAAATTAATGTTGATTGAAAAGCAATAACGCACTTCTTAAGTCTGATGCAATTTTTATTAAAAATTAATTTACTGCCTAAAAAATACTTTGCCGGTGAGAAACACAAAAAAAAACCTGATAATTCTTTATTTTTTAATTTTACCTCAAAATCCCTAAACATTAGAGAGTATGGGTACTTTGGTTACCGCCTACGTTCGTTATTTACGTAGTGCGCTATTTAAATACCGCATACGGTATTTAGTGTTTGTTTTTAGAGATATGGAAGAAGCCGTATTACGAACGGTTACTTACATCTGTCTGCGAATTTACAAAATTAAAAAGCAAATGATCCTTTGTGAAAGTTTTTCCCGTTATTTTTCCACTTTTCCAGATGAATTTTGACTAAGACATTCTTTCAGAAAGCCAGGTCATTCTCGGCCGACAATCTTAACATTTTCGTTTCTTTTCCACCTGCAACATTTATCCGAAAATAATAAAGCAAGACTTTATCAAAGATTAGTAGTTTAACTTTACTCTGTGGCTCTATTACAAAAATATTTGTAGAAATCGTCGAAATAAATAATATAACCTTAAAAATAAACAAAAGAGAAATATTGTGCGCATGGCAATTCTATTTGCTATTTTAAATAGCACGCGGCGTTATCAGCCCGCAAATTACTCCATGCGGTAACGTTATTACCACCAGCGACGGTAAAATCGAATCGCGCATAACTTAACTGTCATAATAGTGCTTACGTTAATACCGCATGACGTTACAGCACCACCCATATCTCTCTATTTTATTTCTGATAAAACAATGGAAAATTTAAGATATAGGATCCTCACTTAATTCTAAACACCTTTTTTATTTGACATTTTGTTAAATTAGTATAAATCAAGGCAGTTTTGTCTTAGTCCATTTTCATATTTTTGTAGTTTTGGAGCCCTTGTACAAAACAAAGCGAATATCTCAACGTGAATATTGTTTTTTGTTTTTGGTCCTATTTGTCCTATTGTAAAGTCCATCCGTGGACATACGGTATGTTATTACTCCGGCTTTCTCTTATTTTTTTTAACTTCTTTGTGAGTTTTATTAATTTTTTGAAGTCGGTTTTATTTTAAATATATATATATATATATATATATATATATATATATATTATTATATATATATATATATATATATATATATATTGCTATTTGGTTTATTATTATTACTAATAAATTGGTAAAAATACTCTAAAAAATACTACTATTACCTTTTTAGTTTGATCAAAAGGGTAAATTTTGCCTCAAGGATGTCGATTTTAAATGCGCTCTGATCTCTTTTTTTAACCGTCTTCATTCTTTATTTTCTTAGCATATACCTTTTTCTCCCGCGATCCTGTTTAAGCAATTATAATACATATACCTACATTTTCCAATAAGGCAATTAGTTCTTCTTTATCTAATTCACTTGTTCGGCAATTCTATTTTTACCGAACGCTCTTATCGAATTTTTATAAATGCCCTTTGCTAACCCCCGAGTGCTACGGAGAAACAATGCAATTGGTCACCTGTCGACGTTTTATTTATATAAATACGTTTTTTTAGTGCCGGACGAAGCCTTTTTGAACTGAAGCGAACCATTAATTTTGCGGGAACATCAGAGAGGATTTTTTAAATTTCTTTGGCCGGAAAAAATTTGAAGAGCAAAAAAAACGTCCTCAACCCAACCCAGTGCTTCCACCCCATTTTTGCGCCCCCTTTTTCCAGCGCTGAAGCGGTAGCTTCACGGCTTCAAGCATAATCTGGTACTGGTTTCTTCTTTTAACTTGCTAAAGGGAGCGCATATAATGTGCTTTTTGCTTTGGTTTTAATGCATCTTGCATAATAATAAAAACCCATAAGCTCAATGTTAACTACTCCCGAGTGAATTAATTCGATTCTGTATTAAAGGAGGTTTCAGGAAGTGTCATTGAAATTTTGCAAGTGACTCTTCAATAAACTTAGAGCATACAATAAAAATTATAAATACCTGCTATTGCCGTCTTAAGGCTCTAAATAATCTTAAAAAATGTCAGCTGTTATTGGATTAAATTTTTTGAATTTGAACTGAAGGGCAACATTTGTTGCACGACTAGTATACAATGTATCTACGTAAGTTGGCGTCATATAGGAAACTTCTGCCATATATTAAATCAAAATTTTGAAATAAATTATTTTGCATATGGCCATCATATTTTTAATAATATAATTGTGTCAATTTTTAACTTTTCCTGTATAATACGTTTTTCCTGACCCTTTAGGGATGCCCTACAAATTATGATTATTATGAATGATGACATAAAAAGAAGGGTAAATAAAGGGTAAAAAATAACCTAAATGAGTCATCCTATGATGAACTCTGAAGGGGAATTCGATGGAGAGACACTGACAGACAGGTATTAAAAACACAGATACAAATAAAAACTATGTTTTTTATTAGGAGAAAAAGTTACTGTTTTTTAAACTTGCTATTTTTTTTTAAACGCTTAAATTTATAGTAACTTAAGAATTATAGGTATACAGTGTCTACGTAAGGCAGGCATATGAGAAACTTTTTATTATTAATTTTACGAAAAAAGTTATACCTTATAAAAAGTTCTGCATGGGTCAAAACCTAAAATGAAATTATCAGATATCAAATTGTGTCAGTCATGTACGAGGTGTGTCCAAAAAGTAATTTTTGCTTAAGAGTGAAGTACCTGTATTTTTGCTAATATCGCAAATTGTTATAAAGAAAAGATGTTTAGAATTAAAATTACGGTAATTTTCTGAAACCTGTGGCAACTCTGATTTTGACGAAATTTGGTATACGGGGTTTTTGAGGCGCTGATCACGAATCTGAGATCTAAGAATTTTTGGCGGAAACGTTTTGTTTTTGGGATATTTATCATCAGACTTGAATTTTGCACTAATCCTATTTTTACAATATATCCCCTTCTTTGCACACAATTCTTGATTTAAAGCTAAAGTGGCACACAATATTTGATTTTCACCTTTTAAAACCCCGTTTTTTACGTATCTTACATTATTTTTGCATTAAATTGCATAGCTATTCTTTGAATCATTTCAATCCCATTGTGCCATGAAGCCCTATGTGTATGTATGGTTGCCGCTGTATCAAAGAAAAGCCACGCAATTTAATGCAAAAATAATGTAAAAACGTAGAAAAACGGAGTTTTAAAAGGTAAAATCAAATATTGTGTGACACTTTAGCTTTAAATCAAGAATTGTGTGCCAAAAGAAGGGGAATATAGTGAAAATAGCTTAGTTCAAATTTGAACTTTGATGATGAATATCTCGAGAACGAAACGTTTCCGCCAAAAATCTTTCAGATTCGTGATCAACGCCCCAAAACCCCCGTATATCAAATTTCGTTAAAATCGGAGTTGCCGCAGGTTTCTAGAAAATTACCAAAATTATTTTCAAATATGCAATTTTGTTCATTTCCAAAAAAAAATTGTTTGATTTTTTTCTGATAATGGTAAAAATTTAGGTTTGTACATTAGTGCACTATATTTTATGATCACAAATGTCATAGAACAGTTTTAAATAAACTTTTTAAATTAATTGTTATCAAAACAAGAAGAATGTACAATGCACTAATGTACAAATCTAAATTTTCTCGATTTTCGCGGAAAAAAAATCAAAAATAATGTTTGTTTTTAAATGAACAAAATTGCATAATTGGAAGTAATTTTTATTTCTAAACATCTTTTCTTTATAACAATTTGCAATATTAGCAATTATACAGGTACTTTACTCTTAAGCAAAAATTATATGTTTGGCCAAACCTCGTACATGACTGCATTTTAGGTTTTGGACCATGCAGAACTTTTTATATAGAATAACTTTTTTCGTAAAATTATAAATAAAAAAGTTTCTCAACATGCCGCCAACTTACATAGACACACTGTATACAGGGTGATCATTTTTAAGTCGGTACTATTGCTAACCCTTATTATTAGAAATACAAAGTCGGTTAAATTAGCAAAGTAGTAGAATTTTTTCGCTGATTAACGTGCTGCCGACAGGAAAACAATAATTAAACATTGCGTTTTCGAGTTATTTCAAAAAATATACTTTTTTAAATCGTACACCCCGTATATTATATCACCATTCGAAAGATCTATCTAAGAGCATTGAAATAGTATTCCATATTTGGTCACTTTCCTCTCTTTAGGTTCGTTAACCTTTTTCTAAATGATACATTTAGTTAAACATCCAATTATTTAATTCGCTTTTCACTACACAAAAATAATTGTCATTTTCAAATTCATATAATTTTCAGCAACCTACTTTTCTAAACTTTTCCTCTATTAAAAAAGGAAGCTCTACATTTTCCACGGTACATTTTCTATTTTTCTCGGTATCCGAGCAGTATTTTTCGTAATTATATATTAAAAAACAAAAGGATGGAAATAGTCTGTGAAAAACAAACGAAAGGAGGAATTAAAATGAATTTTCTTTTCAATTATATTATCCTTTTTTATTCTCTTCAACAATAATCGCCGTTATTAAAGTGTGAGAATAACAACAGCTGCATTTTTTAATCTTTAGTTTTCTAGACTTGTGTTTAAAAATATGTTTGAAAACTGTCCTCATAGTAAGTAGAAATAGCCAATAAAAAATTTCTATCGCCATATTTTATTAACTTGCAAAGCCACAAGGGGAATACGCTACTCTAAAAATAAACATTTTTTATTAAACGGACTTCAAAATTATTGGATGGTCTTTTTGTTGGGTTCACGCCTGGAAAGAATGGGACCGCTTCGGTCCAGGTCCCGGGGTATACAAGCTGACCCTGTTCAGCCCTATTGACCCCTATGAACTTGCCGGTCGCCTGAAACAAAATAAAAGAAAACCCCCAAAAACCCAAAAATTCTAATTAAAAACGACGTTTCGGTGGCAAGTCTGCCACCGTTGTCAAGTTAAAAATGAAGTTAAAAAATAAAAATAAAATTAACTAATATTTCAATTAGAAATGATTAAATTTTATGCTTTTAAAATCGCAAACTGAAAATAGTTTGACATATGTGTCATGAGTGACATAAGTAACTGGTGTATTTATTATTTGTAAGACAAAAAAGGTAATGAGTTAATTGATTTTTAGCTTTTCCTGAAGATACTTCAGTATCGAGCCAAGGCAACCAAGTGTTATTTAAATTAACTGAAATTGATGCTACACAATTATCTTTATTTAATAATATATACGCTCTTTCTTTGATTTTGCGTTTTTTAGAACAAGTTTCCTTTGCTAAAATACTAGAAGCATTCCAGTTTATTCTGTGATAGTTATCAAATGCGTGTTGGCAGATTTTTGATTTATGAAATTCTGTGTTTTTAATGTATGATCTGTGTTCTTTTATGCGTTTAGCTAATGGTCTACAAGTTTCACCTATATAAAACTTATTGCATTCGCAAGGTATTTTATAAATAACATTTTTTGTATTTTCATTTAAGTTGTATGGTTTTGTTTTTGTTAATTGAGATCTAATGGTGTTTTGTGTTTTAAAAATTGTGCGAATATTAAATTTATTTTCTATTCGTTGAATTTTATTTGATAGTCCGGGAATGTATGGTAAAAATAAATTTGTAATAGGTCTATTTTGATTTTGTCTTATATTTGGATTTTCAAATTCATGAAAACAATTATTTATGAAATCAAGAGGATAATTATTTTGTATTCAAATATCTTTTAAAAAATATTTTTCATTGTTTATATTTTGATTAGAACAAATGACTTTAATTAAAATTAAATTAAACTTACTAGAAAGTTAAAAATAATTAATTAAAAAGAAATAAATAAATGAAGTCGGGTGATAACATAAGGTATTAAAGTATAAAAAAAAGTTTTCTTATTTGCCTATAACTTAATAAAGATGGGTTCACATAATTTATTTCATTCTAAAAGCAATACCGCCAAGTACACAAAAAATGATAAAGTAAACAAACCTTTTCGAAGGCACATAGCGCTGACAGAGCCCGATTTCATATTTTTTAGACAAATAGAAAAAAACACTGCTAAAACACAGTGTCACTTACTTAAAAACATACTCTTATTTCGCCTCTGTGCTGCCATAAAACCGGTGGCACGTGGCGTGGAACTAGAAACTCGTCGGGTTGAATATTTTTTGCTGCAATAAATCATTGTCCACAAAAGGGTTTCTTTACTTTATCATTTTTTGTGTACTTTGCGGTATTACTTTCAGAATGAATTAAATGTGGACTCATCTTTACCCGACTTCATTTTTGTTTTTATTTACTTATTTTTTAACTTTTTAGGGAGTTTTATTTATTTTTTAAAGTAGCTTAATTTTTTAAAAAAAAGTGTATTTTTCGATTGTTATTTTCTTTTTGCTTTCTAATTTATTATTATTACTATTAAATCGATAATCATACACCTAAAAACACTACCAGTACCTCTTTTAAAACTACATTAAAAAGCACAATGACGTGTAATTTGATTGGTTTGAAACGTTACAGACGGTCATGCAAAACTGTCACTATGGAGGGTCATGGTTAGTTCTGGTTTTTAAAATTTCATAATAAAACAAATTACAAAAAAGATTTAACTAACCAGAACCAGCCATGATCCCCCCAATGTCAATCAATCAAATTACACGTCCCTGTGCTTTTTACTGTAGTCTCTCTTTCAGTTCGGTGAAAAGAGTAAATATTTATGTAACAGCAATTTGTAACCTGCCCTCGTATTATTACAATATTTGTTTAACGGTACACCAATTAGGTGGCGCTAGTACAGATTTGTCGCACGAACAACGTACGGCAGAGAGAAAACAGTAGGTCCAGTACCTTTCTTTCTTGTTATCCTGGCTTAGTTTTTTTTATGGACCCATCGAAGAAGTGCACTCTTTCAAATAAAAAAGATTTTTTAAAATCGGTCCACATTTTACGGAGTAATCGCGTACCAGACCACATAAAAAGTCAGGCATGCATAAATCTGGAAAACGTGCTGGCCATTTTACTAGTGCATAATTTATTTTTACAATTTATCGACTAAAATATTGCACATGAGTGATGTCTTTACCTTTAATAGCATACAATTACTACAGTTGTGTAAAAAAAGTAAACGTGTGTAATAACAATAATAATTAAAATAAACTGTTAGAACAATGGCAATTTCAGTTTTTTTCAACATAAATATCGATGACGTAAGTCTTTATCCGACCCTGTACACTCTGAATAATATTGAGATAGGTTAGGAAGGTTACAATAAAATATCAAGTGAATGAACTTGGTTATTATTTTTATTCTGCGGCCTTGCAAGTGTGCTTATCTCTTTTTAACACGTTTTTTACAATGATTTATGCGGTTTTTTAAATTATTTATTGTTGTGCATAAAATACTCGGTGTTTAAATAACGTGTCTGCAATTTTGTCATTCTTTACGAGAAAATATAATTACATTTTTCTGTCTTTTCTGTAGAAAAAAATATCTGATTGCTTTAACTGGAAGGAGGCAATAAAAACACGGACAGATGCTATTAGGTGAATATGTTACAGTCCCAAACCAATCCGCCGCCTTGTATGAATTTATTTATAGTAAATATAAAAATAAATTATAAGCATATACAGGGTTGGACCAAATTACAACGAACTAATGCAATTTACCTTAGTCGAAAAGTTGATCGTTTTCGAGATACAGGGTGTCAATGTTTTTATTTAATTTTAGTTTTTTGTTTTAATATTTTATTCATTAGAAGACTTTTTTCACAAAATTCAGTGCTAAAAGGTTTTTCAGAGTGGGGAATATATGTAAACATGCTCATGTTTTTGTCGTAAAATGTAAAGGGAGCCAGCTGCAGTCTTTGTGACACTTTAAAGAAAATCAAATGACTGCAGGTGACTCCCTCTACATTTAACAGCGAAAATATGAGTAGCTTTAGATTTTCTACTTTAAAAAACCCTTATAACGGATTGAGGAAAAAAATCAATAATAAATAAAATATTTAAGAAGACTAAAATAAAACAAAAACTTTGACACCCTGTATCTTGCAATCGATCAACATTTTGACTAAGGCAAATTGCATTAGATCATTGTATTTTAGGCCAAGGAGTCTGTGGTAGCATTTTGTACAGACCTTTTAGAGACACCCTGTATACATTGTATACATTAACACAAATTTTTGACCCCCCTTTTCCTCTTGGTGAGATTTCGTAAGATTTTCTTAAACTCCCCTCTCCCTATTCCATAAATCTCACGCGAGAGTGAGAATGCAAGAGTATCAAAAATATCAATTTTGCAAACCAAAATTAATTATGTTACCCAAAATTTTTAAAGAGCAGAAAATAAGCCTCTATCCCAAGAGTGAAAAACCAACACTGTATCACATTTTTCTGGGTGGGGGAACCTTATTTTTTTCTCTTTCTACCTACATAAAAATTACGTGACATTTGCACAGACCCCACCCTCCCCCATCGTGAGATTTGGTGAGATTTTCCTCAACCCCTCGCCCCTAAAATGTCCCACGTAATTTATGGACTATCCCTTAATATTTTTGGTCTCTGCGCTTAAAAATGAACCCAGAAATAAGATCGTGTTAAACAGGTTTTAATTTAAAATGTAATGAGTCTCCTTTCTTGCTACATTCTTCTCCATGACAATGTTTATTGCTTAAAGCTTCAAATCGATATTCCCACTAACTAAAAAGTCACTTTAAATTTATTTTAAAAAGTTAGCACTATCTGGTTTTTACTTTCAGTTAGTTAGGTTATGTTTTTCTAATTAACATAGAGCTTATTTCGTTTAATGCTGCACTGAAACGAGATAAAAAGAGCGAACGTAACAATTAATGGCGTCAGTGGCGTAACAAGAGCATAATACTTTTATTTATGAGTATTAAGAATGTACACAACATCATATATTGTTAATAAATAATTATAGTATGTGTAACTAAAAATACAGAAAACAAAGATTGACACTATGTATTATCTTGTTATTCAGTAGCAGCACGTGCTATTTTTCAGTCGGAGAACACAGGAATAAAAGAAACAATAATAAAATGTATTCAAAGCTTACCCTCCATTTGAAAAGACAGTCCATTCGCCTATATATATATATATATATATATATATACTATATATATACTATATATATATATATATATCATATATATATATATATATGTGCACTGTATATAAACACAATTTTCGATTTCGATAAATGTTTTTAGATCGTTTACCGCATGTTTAGTACACGCTGTTATTTCTTTATTTAAAATAAGTCATACAAAACAAAATTCATATAGTCATATTGTCCCTAAATGTTATTATTAAAAACTCTTTTGTATGTCCGTCCTAGTTTAACTAGTAGTTAATTTATAGATCGGGATCTGTTTCTAAATTATCACATATAACATTACATACCTCTCAACTCTCAACATACTAACTAATTACCTATACTTGGTAAAATACCCGTATAATCATAATCAACAATAAATATTGCTACTAAAACTCTACGGGCCACTACCGTTTGACCTTCTGTCTTCGGCCTGGAGACCCGTAAATTTGTGCCCGTTCCCTATACTGTAGTCCTGTTTATTAATAAAAGGAAACCCATATCACGTGAGCAAAATACATAAGACAAAGCGGGCAGAATTCTCGCGTTCCCCGGCTTAGGAAGAAACTTTTGATGTTTAGGCGTTGCAAGGAGTAATTTAGAAATAAGTTTTGAGCAGAGTGTCTAGAAGTGTTTTAATGCAATTGTATTAAATATCTAAAATTAAATTTTATTATATTTAACAAAATTGTTGTTTTTTGTTTAATTGAAGGGTGGGCATGTTTCCTTGTATCCTTAAGATCGGCCGCTACTGTTGTTATTAAAATAATAACAATTAAAAGAAAATCAGGTAAATTTACTAAAATCAAAAAGACCCAGTAAAGAAATACGCGTATACACGTCGTGAAAGCTCGATTCTTTTAATTGAGTTTAAATGTGTTGAACACTACCAGGTAGAGATTAGATAAAGAACGAGTACATACAAAACCTGCTGACTGCTTAAATGTAGTATATAAAATTTAATTTTAGTATGTTCTCCTCTGTTCGTCGAGGTACGTATCGAGGTAAACGTTAAATACAGAATAATACAATAAAGTCGAAGAAGTTTGTGTTGATTTTTAGGTTTTAAGCAGCTATAAATTAATCATACAATGCGACAGACCTACGCATTGGGGAATAAATGTTTTGAAGTGTGGACGTTACATTTAAATCGTTTTCCTAATGTTTCAGCAAATTCGTAAAAAGTTATACTGTACAAATTTATATAATCTTTTTTTTAATGATCTTTTTGTTACCGAGACTTCTCCACACCATTTTGTTATTTCTTTATTGCCTATTTTTTCCATAAAAACAAAATCTTTTTTATCAATAGAAATTTATATACAAGATGGCAAATGAACTACCATACCCGCCGAAATATGACGCGTTCAATCTAGTTTGTATTAATTACTGACTCTTTAATGTCATCAAAAAATTTTAAAATTAAAAAGTAGAAAAGTTACCGCCGCCTCTGGTTATTTTAGCTCAGGTAATTACCTGTATTCTTTAACAGATTTGCTTGCGCATTTTTTATTAACGAGCCATATTTTCCGCCTGATGGAAAAAGAAATAAGCTTTTAATTATACGCCGTGAAAATAGCAAAAGATGGTTTCTCTTCTTCTTTTTTAATTTTAAGGTAAAGAAATTACGTGAGTTATCTTAAGAAAATTAACGCGTATTTAAATATAAATTTTTTTAATAAGAAGTAAGTTATAACTCATTTAGAGCAAACTTCATCATAAGTTTTAGCACAAAATAACTATTAGCTTGTATCTTCTTTGGTTTTAGTCAGAGTTTCTTTATGAGAAGGGGTTTAGACATACGCAAGACCGGGGATAGCTTTTGTCAGGGACGTGAGGGTGTGAGAATTACGATTTCGGTTGGCAGTTCTGTTCAAAGTTGGTAGCATTATCAGCTGATGACAGAGTCGTGCCTTGTCGAAGCTTTTGTTTAGTAAAAACTGTGGAAATTTGCCATTTTCATTTTGGTTGTATATTTTGCAAGGATTTCCAGTTGTTAATGTTTTTGGTTAGTTTAGAGAGTCACTCACCACATATTATTGGTTCGGACTCGTTTTATTTTAGAGATTTTAATAGTGTTTAGTCGAATAGTTTTCAGTCATTCGTGTTTTTATATACATATGATACAGATGAGTGTCCGCTAATTAATGGTACACAGAAAAACCACAGATTTCTTATGCGAAAATACCCATTTAGGATTTAAACAAACATACCTATATTCAAAAGTTAATGATAAGGAAGATACTATGATATAGGACAATTAAAGAGATATAAATATTTTTATTCATGCATTTCGATAATTTTTGATATGTTTTAAACATTTTAATAAAACTCGGTATCCAGAAGTTTTTAGATATCAGCTATTTATATCTGAGCAGTTGTAATTATAGCTAATACGATGTTATTGAAGGTACATGCATACTTTCGGGTGCACTGAACAACTAAAACGTGAATACCTTAAAAACGGTTGTCAAGACCGATTCTTATTAAGTATACCTTTTTTGTGCAGAAAGCTTAGAAAAGCTTACTAGTTTACATACATACAGCATTAACAAAAAATTGGGTAGTTTTAGAGAATTTTAAATAGTGTACCCATCGCCCTCTAGCCTACACACAAAAATTAATATTCGATCTGAAAAGCTAATGTTTAAAAACCCCGAGATACCGTTTTATTAAGATATTTAAAAAGGGGGAACAATTATCAAAATAAATTTACTTTTTCTTTTACTATGACACCCTTCGTATCTTCCTTATTATAAACTTTTGGATATTAAGTATGTTTGGTTAAATCTTAATATTTTGGCATAAGGAATCTGTAGTTTTTCTGTGTACCATTGATTTTGACTTACGGAACCATGGAAAATGTTGTGCTCTGCCAGGTACCTCATCGTCCTGTCGTCGCTTTGATAATTTTTAATTTTCAATATTTAAACCACATTCATGTTTTTGTTTTGGGTTATGCCTATTAAAATAATCCAATAAATTTTGTTTACAACATACAGTTCTTTTTTGTTTTCTCCTTAATTCTACGCCACTGACCTGCCTAAAATCAAACATGGCCGAAAATGGCCCGACTTGACGTCACAGCCGCGCTAGCCAATATGGCGAATGTCGTGACCTTATCTCATCAATCGATTTGGTTCAACCAATTATAACCGCGGTATTAAATGGTGATAACTTTGACGTATAATACATTGTTTAAACGTCAACATAACCGATTGGTAAATACCGTTTTAGAATTGGTTCTTCGCCTAAAATTGATGATGCTTTGCTTAAAATTTTAATGGTAGGGGAGCCCAAGGGGGATTTCGGGATTTACTACAGGGCGGCAGATTAATATACCTTAGGGATACCTTGTACTCGGTTAAGTACCTCCACCAAATATGAGCCCTGTATACAGGGCCGATCATAAAAAACAAAAATATATTCATCAGAAATTGGCGAGCGCGTCAGATTAAGATAGGGTGAGTTAATTACATGCTAAACAGTGTATACTCCACTAATCTCATCAAAATTTAGGAGTGATGTAAAGTAAGCTTAGGGCTACAAAGTTGTAAAAAAACATCATTTTGACATTTTCGAGCGTGGCTATTCTTTTTATTTTGAAGAAAATTCCACAGCCCCACAAAAAAAAGTTGGTGGTCCGAAAAACTAGGCCATGGTGTCTTTATGTTTTTGGGGTCGCTGACCCGAATCTGGTCTTGGTTTAACCCTACCAGGTCAGGGTCAAGGTCAATTATAGCCCAACAAGTACAAAAAGTTGAAGGTCCGAAAGACCAGACCATGGTATCTTTTTGTTTTTGGGGTCGCTAAACTCGAATCTGTGGGCAGTTTGACTCCATTAGGTCAGGGTCAACGTCTTTTCAAGGTCAGATTATCAAATTTCGTCAAAAAGTGACACAGTCGTGGTGTTTTTATTCAAAATAGATCACGATTATGGTATAATTATGTTTTTGGGGTCGCTGAATCTGAATCTGTGGTCAAATTGACCATATGAGGTTAAGATTAAGGTCATATTAAGTTCAAACATCAAAAGTGATCGTAAATACAGCAAAATCATGATGTTTTGAGGTTTTTTGGGTCGCTGAATCCGATTTATTCGTCAAATTGACGCTCCCGGATTGGGATTTAACGACCCCAAAAACATAAAGGTACCACGTTTGTGGTCTATTTTAAATGAATTTAAATGATTTGACCTTGAAATGACCTTGACCATGACCTGATGGACTCAAACTGACTACAGATTCGGATTCAGCGACCCCAAAAATATAAAGATACCATGGTCTAGTTCTTCGGACCTCCACCTTTTCCCCATTTAGCATCGTGTGACTCCCCTACTATAAGTAGAAGAGGTATTTGTTCTCTACAATCAAAAAAAAATATATTTGTCTGGCTACCCATTTAGGTAATGTATTTTTTTATGACAGCACATGAAATAGGGGAAGCCTGAGTACTAGGTACCGTGGGTGCAGGGTCTTTAGGTGTTTAACCTATTTTATTTCCCAGTTCCGCCAATAACAAATAATCATGATAGGAAATACGTATGACAGATACCATAACTCCAAAAACAAATTACTTCTGAACTCCCCCTGTTATCTTGTAACTTACCTACACAATATTGATTTAAAATTATACTCAGTGCTCTAAGCAGGATGTTACAAAATGTTGTTAAGAAAATTTTGGTGCAGATTCTACATCAGAAAATATATAAAGTGTTAAACATTTTAAAAAACTGAAAATTTTGGAATAAAAAAATTATTAGAGTGAATATAAACCTTATATAAATAAATGTTTATTGTTGTTGTTACATAATATCTAATAAAAATTATAGAACCCAATTTTTAATAGAGAATGTTTCCGCAATGCTTCTTCTATAGTCTCAAAATATGCAACTACTTAGATTATATTTTTTTTCTCCTAAATTAAAACTAAAAGCTTTATATTTATTTGCTTAATCTAAAGAAACCACAAAATTTTACACACATTTACACAGTCAGTGGCGTACCGTTTTTTGTTAGAAATATTCCTTCACTTGCTGCTTGAAACGCCACTGGACTTATTAAATGTAATTAAGTTAGTGATAAATTCCCTCTTTATGCCATAAATAACAAATTAAAACAAAATTGGGTAAAAAATATTTAAGATATTAAAAAAGAATTTTTTACAAGTTCACCACCTTGAGAACGAGGAATGTGCGGACCCACGTTTATATAAACCTTTTGTCATATTTTCAGTAGTAAAATCAACCCTTAAATGCTCTTAACAACTTTCTGTAACACTCAGTATATCAATTTTAAACAGAATTGTGTTGACTTGAAATATATTTCTATTGCTTTTAAGCATTTTTTTATACACAAAAAATTAAAAAAAATACAAAAGTGTTTTTCTTGGGTACATTTAACCCTTGTACTGTAGAACTCAACACCCTCCAACCTGGTTCACATAAAGACTTTTCAAAATTAACGCGAACTTTTGTCAACAGTGTATTGGTCGTTTGCAGCAACACGCAGCGCTGATTGGTGGACCGAACGCTACTTCATGTCCCATCTGTCACAAAATGTTCCTCGGAGGTGAAGCGTTGATGGAACATATGAAGCACACGCACAAGGATCCTAATGCTTCGGGTGTGGCCAGTAAGTGCCTAATTTTGATGGAACATAGCGTTTTTTTTTGTAGAGTTTTTTCAAATTTATTTTTAGTTTTTTAGAATGAAAAAGGTGTGTGTCAGATGTCAGAATACAGTTTACAAAAACTAGTTGGGTTTTGTGAATCAGACAAAGATTTTTTCCTTTTTAAATTGTTACTTACACTTTGTATTAAATACCCTGTAACATATTTCTAATGCGTCATTCAAAACAGAGTCCAACTAATTTTTGTATTTAAACCAAGGTGACATTTGATATCACATTTTTTTCCATATTATTTTATTTTTATATCTATGTTTTTTTTCTCGATTACCTTCAAGTTTTTTTAATATCTGATCAAAGTTGGTTAACATAACTATTTAAAGATTACTAGTTCTTTCGTTAACTCTAAGTAAAAACTTGAAGTAAATGCATGTTCTTAGGTGCATGATTTCTTTAGGTGGACAGACGGTATATCGGAAGACGTGTGGTCGACTTTATTAAAAGGTTTTTGTGAAAATTCACATTTTTTATTGTATTTTTAGTATTTATATCTTTTCTTTTTAATCCTTACATATTAAAAAAGAGCCCAACTGGCTATCACAATTAAGAATATATACCATTTTGGAAAATTAAATATAGTTATTTAAAACTAACTGTTTATTTTAGTTGTTTAACATTGTTTTCTTTGTTTAATTAAAAGTTTTTCTGGAAAAAAGCAAATCTCGATTTTTTCCCAGAAAAAGTTGTTTTTATTGTCGACTTATTTTCTGATATACTAAATAGCTTTTTACTAAATGCATGTTGGAAAAACAGAGGGTTGTTAGTTTTTATTTTATTTATTTATTTTTTTAATATTATTTTTATAAACTTATCAGCAGTCCTTAAAACTAAGCGGCTTATTTATGAATAAGAATAACATCATACTATAAGCTTTTTACCATTAGATCAAATTTTTTGAGATCATTTTTTTAGACTATTTTCAACGAATGGAACTTCTTAAAATATGTTAAGCTGTCTATCAAAAATACTCACTTTTTAAAAGTGTTTTATGTCAATTTCTACTAGAATTTATTTTAATATGACTTTGTAATGTAACAGTAAACGCAACATCAACTTATCCAAAAGATCAAGTTCTCTGTTACTTCGTTTGTGAATAATTTTAATACAAATTAATGAAAAATTAGTAGCAATAATGAATTTGAATGACTCAAAAATTAAAATTGTAAAATTTAGACGGTCGTAACAAAATATAGTATACCAGGTGTCTTTTTTATACTCATGGGATTGCAGCACTCGCCTGAAGGCTTGTACAGTCCAACCTTCCATTCGTGAAAAAGTATTACTTTATGCATTTATTACATAAATGACTATTATTTCCTTTTACAAAAAAATAAAACAGCAAATTAAGTAGTAATAAAAGAAGATAATTAAATTAAAGAAAGAAGACAAAATTTACTAGGACTCTTAAGAAATTTCAAGAATTGGTACCCTTAAGAAAATATTTCTGTCGAATAGGACAACGCTAAAAATATTTATAATAATAATTTAGTATTAAAGGGAAAGAAATAAATAAAAATAATCAACAATTAAAATATTTTATAATAATAATTTAGTATTAAAGGGTAAGGATTAAATAACAAAAAAACAAACAAAATGTATAAGGACCCTTAAGAAATTTCAAGAATTGGTACCCTTAACAAAAACTATTTTTGTCTATTAGTACAACGATTAAAATATCTTATAATAATTTTGTATTAAAAAAGAAAATTTCTTTATAAAATAAGGGACAAAATGTATTAGAACTCTTAAGAAATTTCAAGGATTGGTACCCTTAAGAAAATATTTTTGTCGAATAGGACAACAATTAAAATATTTTATAATAATAATTTAGTATTAAAGGGCAAGGATTAAATAACAAAAAAAACAAACAAAATGTATAAGGACCCTTAAGAAATTTCAAGGATTGGTATCCTTAACAAAACTATTTTTGTCTATTAGTACAACTATTAAAATCTCTTATAATAATTTCGTATTAAAAGAAGAAAATTTAATAAAAAAAATGTATTAGGACTCTTAAGAAATTTCAAGGATTGGTACCCTTAAGAAAAATTCTTTATGTCGATTAGTTCAACGATTAAAAAATAAACATGGTATGAGAGATGAGCGAAAGGCATCAAACAAAAATGCTTTCAACTTGTGAATGGCTCCCCATAGAAAAAACCCCTTTATATTTTTAAGTGCTCTCCAGACGAGTCCTGATTTATAATTAATCTTTCTCCAGTTAACTTTCTTTTAAGTTATTCTTTCGGATCATTTTCTTTCAAATTTTTCGCCGATTTATATTCTTTTTCCTAAAAGGGATTTGGTAAACATCTCTATACAGGGTAAATATAAGAACATTTAGTTAGAGCGGACTTGAGCAATTTAAAATGTTACTTTATTGTAGTACTTTTTGGTTTATGCTGGTTAGAGAACTTCTTGTTTGGGAATCTAATAAAATTTTACCTGATCTGACCCCTTTTTTCTAGTTAGGTCACCTTGAGAAAAATAGATAATTATTTTTTTCTTGTTTGCTACCCCTCAAACCCATTAAGTCAATTTAAAATACGGCTGAGTGAATTAGCTCGATCCTGTATTAAGGGAGGTTTCGCATAGTAATAGCCCATATAACATTTTTTGCCGGCAAGGCATTGGCAAAAAGGTATCAAAAAGACATCAAAATGGGCAATTGGCCGTTATTGGGCTACGTGTTGCATAAAATGTGATGGCATCCATCATTAATAAGTTATGCTGAAAAAAATGCATTTAGGATGATGGCATCCATCATTAAAAGGTTTTGGCAAAAATATGCCTTTTAGATGATGGCATTACATTATTTTTCTCTAATGACAATAAAATGCATTTTTACCGTCCAGGGAACTAAAATGTGCATAAATAATACACATGCATAATGTGTGTTTATGTACAGGGTGTCCCATACAAAATTAAATACTATAATTTTGAAAAACCCATAAGAGATATAATAAAAATATCAAAAAGTACATTTCACTGAACAACTTCTGCATTTAACTTTTTCTTGTATCTCTTATGGTTTTTCCAAAATTATAGTATTTAATTTTATATAGGACACCCTGTACATAAACACACATTATGCATGTGCATTATTAATGCACATTTTAGTTCCCTGGACGGTAAAAATGCATTTTATTGTCATTAGAAAAAATAATGTAATGCCATCATCTAAAAAGCATATTTTTGCCAAAACCTTTTTAATGATGGATGCCATCATCCTAAATGCATTTTTTTCAGCATAACTTATTAATGATGGATGCCATTACATTTTCCGCAACACGTGGCCTAATAACGGTCTAATTTGAACATTAATTACTTTTATGTTTTATTTAAAAAACTTAAATGTATTGTTAATACCTAAATCGGCAAAATTGCTTATATGAAGTAATTAAATAGCAATGTTTCCTATATAGAATTAATTACATGTTTCATAAGTTATCAATTGCTGATACAATTCAGTGTATTAAATGTATTGGTTGGTCATTGACTAAATGCTTTATTGACAAAGAACGCCTAACTTTTAAGAGGTTCAATCCTTGAAAATTTATAATGTGCTCTCTTTTGAATTTTTAGAGTTCAGATTTGCCAAATATAATAGATTATTTTTACATGTTCAAAAGCTTAGTTAGAAACAAAAGTGTAGATAGACATTTTGCATGTCCACATCATGTAGTTTAGTTTATATTTTTATTTATTTATTTATATTTTTATTTGCTTTGTGAGCGGACCTGTTCCCTTTAGTTGCTTATTTTTTGCCTGTCTAACCACAGCATCACCTGTCAAAAATCACTTACTGAAAACGTGTTGTTTTGTCAGCTGATGTTATTTTTTTTAACACCACCAACTTTTTATTCATAATATCGATATAATTATTTTTTTAAAATTGTTTTTTAATTATCGAAAGATGCCCTTGCACTGTGTTTTTGCTAATACGTTTCGTCGCTCTGAGCGGCTTCAGAAAATTTTCCCTAAATTAGGGAAATATTGTTATAGTATTATATCGATATACAGGGAGAAACACTGTTGTTTTATATAAATTAAAATCTTTGTATTTTGTTTCAAATACATTTTATTATTATTATTTTTTAAATTATCTTGTATTTTTTAATACTTTATAAATTTTCTGAGTACCAAGTGTCAAGTTATAAGTTTAGAACCCTCTTTACCATTTTATTTGTTATCGTACAAAGTAAATAAAAATACAGTCCCACCAAAAATCAGCTTGGATGCTCGCTTAGTGGAATTTAGGGAGGGTATCCATCGAGTACACACGTAAACAGTACGTATAATTTGCCGCTTCATAAATTCAGCCAAGCCAGCGTCCAAACTGATGACCCAAAATTTAGCATTGTTCTGGGAGTCTATAGTCAAACTCTAATTGTCTTTGATTTATTTAAATAATTGAAGATTCGCTTATTTTTTTTTTTTTTAACTTGGCACGAGGATTTGTCAGATCGGTTTCTTCAAAAAATTGTCTTGAATTTTTTTCTGAAATGTACAGGGATGCCAAAAATTAACACGCACCACAAGATATGTACAAGATATTTCTTTAAAAAAATATAAACATATACTTTTGTCGCATCTAGTTTTATTATACAAGTTATATTAAAAAAACTAATTATTGATTCAAAAACTATAGAATTAATCAAAGAACCTGATATTTTATTTATTTTTTGTAATGAAAAATCAAAAACTTAAGTGCGGTGTATGTTTACAACTTGACATTCGGTATACAGGGTGTAATTTAATTGATGCCTAAAAATACAGGGTATTTTTAGCTCATTTTAGAAAGAAAAGTCCATATAAACATATGTCTTAAACCTTTAACTTTTGAGATACAGAGTGTTAAAATTTCAAGAGAAAAATCTATATATTTTTAAATATCCTAACTATTCTTTACCCAATTTAGTTTAAATTTGGCAATATTATTAATAACATTCGGGAGGTAATTTATCACTAACTTAATTACATTTAGTAAGTCCAGTGGCGTCTCGAGAGGCAACTGAAGGACTATTTCCAACAAAAAACGGTACGACACTGACTGTGTAAATGTGTGTAAAATTTTAGTGCTTTCTTTAGATTAAGCAAATAAAAATACTGCTTATATGTCTCTTAATTTTTTTCCGTATCTTGTTTAGTTTAAGGGAAAAAATAAAATTAATTCAAAATTGCCTATTTTTACACAATAAAAGAAGCATTGCGGAAGTTTTTTCTTTTAAAAATTAGGTTTAATAATTTTTAATTAGCAATTATGTAACAAAAATAGTAAATACTTATTTAAATAGGGTTTATATCCAGTATAACAGTTTTTACTAAAATAAGTGTTTTCGAATTTTTTGTTTTTTTTGTAAATTTGAACACCCTGTATCTCAGAAGTTAAGACGTTTAGGACATATGTTCATATAAACTTTTCTTTCTAAAATAAGCTAACAAATCATACCCCGCATTTTCAGCCATTAATTAAGTTACACCCTGTAAAATATTATCGATTTTTATAAGTTGCAAAGTTTTTAACTAATCCTATATCAAACGTAAACAAGACAGTGTTCCGACCCTGTATGGCCATAGGTGATAGATAGTAACACTAACAAGCATATACAAAAACTCTTTTAATAATCGCTTCTTGATCAAGGTTCCTGGGGTGCTTTGCTTTATCTTTTTTTCTTTCTGTTGTTGACGTCATCGATCCTTATTTAGCAAAGAGAAGGACAGCAAATCATCCTTGTCCCGTGTGTGGAAAACACTATGTTAACGAAGGTTCCTTAAGAAAGCACTTGGCTTGCCACCCGGAGACGTCACAACTATCGAGTTCCTTAAGAATGTGGCCCTGTTCGGTGTGTCAGGCCGTTTTTACTCACGAATCAGGTACTACTTACCGTCAAGTGGAAGCGACGTCGAATTTCGCCATGTTGAAAGTGCTGGAAACCGAAAATGGATCCAAAAGAGCGTGTGATTTTTGGTTATGCTGCATTTGCATTTAATATTAAGTTTCATTTACGTTCACGTTGACTTGAGCTTAAGCTTAGCTGAAATTAACAACCCAATAGACCCTTAAATGATTGGTATTACATTTTTTAATAAATGCTTGCATCTTATTGCAAAGTACGAGCAAAAAATCGCTAAGAAAAAATGAGAAGTTACAAAAAGTAATATCATTACAACCTTTAAAAATGTGACTTTCCACAAATCCCATGGTCTAGCCTTTACTTTAACTTGGCGATATTACAAGCATACTTAATATTAAAATATAATATGGCTGGTAATTAGCAAAAGAATACGGATCTAAAGCGAAATGAAAATTAAATGTGAATGGAGCTTTACATCAAAATAATTTTAATTTTTGACAATATTTATATAAATAAAAGCCAGGGGTTAATGTTTTTGCAATTAATAACAAAAATAGTGTATAATTTACATAATTATACGTTACAAAAAAATTTTGGACCCAGGGGAATGGTCTTTAATGGATTTTTGTCTGCTAAACACGAATCTGTTGTTAAAATTTGCCCATTAGGTCACATCACAATTTTTTTCTAACCTCAAAAAACCGGCAAAAATCAGCTATTTTGACAGTTTTTGCAATTTAATTTATAAAGGTGGTTGCTGCAACAATAATTATTACGGATTCGCGTTCAAGGGTAAAACTATGCCAAAATCTGGGTCACCAATATCCTTGTTTAAAAAAATCGCTAAAAGATCTTCAGAAAATTAAAAAAAAACCTTGTTACCTGTGATTTACAACAACAGCTTATAAGCTCGTAAAGAAAATTTAACAAAAAAGTTTATATAAATAGAAGATTAAATAAAAAATATTTTAAAAAATCTAATATGTACCACGCATTTTTGGATTTCTAAATAGTTTTTGTCATTTGTGTAAGTCTTTTCGTCATTGTGGACAGCAGATTTCTATGTGGTGAAGTTCGATCGATTGCACTGCAGAGGGAAATTTCCTTAAATTTAGGGAAAATTTAGAAATTTGGACTTTCCATTAGCTATTTGGAGTTTAAAATGTTTTTTTTTCAAGAAAAAAAATCATTTAACCCATTTTTGTCCACATATGTGTAAGGGCTTTAAAGACAAGCAACCCCCAACTGGTAATTTTATGTTTTCATTTTTGGTTACCCGTGTTTTTCTAGAACTTTTGGCACCCTTTTTCCACCTTTTGATGTCGTGATTGTTTTTTTCTTATTTGAAAATTTGGCAAAATTTTCTTGCATGTGAAATTTTTCTGTTTTTTTTCTTTTTCAGTTGTTTTTTACACATATGTGGACATAAGCATATACAGAGTGGACAAAAATGCATTAACTTCAAAATTTGTTTTATATTATTTTTTGTCGACTCTGTATATATTTGAAAAAGCACAACCGAACTGTTCACCAATTATATGAAAGTTGTATTAGAAACTTGGTAATTTTGTTTGCAATAAATAAGTTTATAACTAAAATGACGCCAAGTTTTTAGTACACTTATCTAATATGTTTCAAAAATACATATAGATTTAAATCAATTGCAATAATAATTAATATTTTAAACATACGTTGAATTTTTACAATTTATATTTTAAAATAACATTTTTACCCTATAAAAATGAATTATTAGACTCCATAAACCTTATACTTTACTCTACTAACAAACGTTTCGTCTTTTCACCATTCTTCAGGACTTCTCACTCACATGGATCATATGCGCATGGACCCGAAACATCAGTTTGCTGCGCAATACGTTCTTTCTAGAGCAGCTGCGGAAAGAAGAGAGAGAGAAACATTATTGGCAGCTGTGTCCGCATCAGCAGGTGGTAGTGGACTACTAGGATTGACTGGAATGGGACCAGGTAAGAAAAGTCAAGAGGGAGTAAATTAGGACATTTTGATGGCTTTCTTTATTGAGTAGTGTTTATAATGTGCGTTATATTTTTATAGCAAGTGGATCACCGATGTGCGCCTCACCAAGTGCTCATAGCGACAGTTCTTCAGGAAATGGCAGACTTTCTTCTGCCGGATCAGAAGCCGGAGGCCTCAACAATAATAACAACAACTGCAATACCAAATTAGGTGATATCTTACGAAGTGAGTTACAATATTTGTTACATTTAGAGAACTTTAAATCATATTTATTTTATTGTTAAAAAATAATAAATTACAAATGTTACCACTCTTAACTAAATAAAACGTATTACTTTTTTAGGTAACAATGGTTTCTTTTCAGGTAACAATGGTCTTCACCAACAATACAACATGGAAGACCAACTACAAGCCAACAGAATGGCGGTTATAGCCAACATGGTAAACCAAGGAGGTGTTCCTCCAGGTCTTGGTTCGGATCCGGCTGCTAATATTGCTAATATAGCCAACCTAGCGATGAGACTTGGTGTTACACAGGTATACCATCTTAATCGGACCACATAGATTTTATTTGCTAAGGAAACACTTTTTGTTATAGGCAAATCAAGTAAATAACTCCTCCAATCCCTCCACGCCACCAATCACAAACGAAGCTCTTTCCTCGCTTTCCATGAATGCAGTTAACGCAATGCGAGCCTCCATGGACAGCATGCGTATGGACGTAATGCGCAATTCGGTAAGTATAGAGAAAAAGCCCAACTATATCAAAGAAAGCCGGCTTAGCGCTTTAAATGTATTAAAATAAAATGTGACCCTATTTCATTTCTTCCAGGTTATGGACATGTCCCAAGCCTCCCAGCAATCCGCACAACAATCCGCAGCTGCGCAAGAAGCTTTGCGCATGCAGGAAGCTGTTATTAGATCTCAAGCCGAGGCAGCTTTACGGCTTGCCATGAGCCAAGCGCTGCCTCAGCTGAACCAGCATCAGCAAGAAAATAACCATCACAGTCCCCTGCGCCATAATGGTAAGATCACGTATTTTTAACAAAATACATTTGTTGATACCTAAAGCCGGAACTACTGCGCGACATTTCTTTACGCATCACTCTCCGAAATATGACATAGACACACCAGCGAATCTGATGCGCGAATTGACAAAGATAGATGCGCGAAGAATTATTGCGGAATTTATTTTTACATATTCTTTTTGCGTTTAAATTTCTTTTTTTTTTTTGGTAATTTATTAACAAAATAAATCTTTACGTACTTAGATAATGTTTTTACCTATATTACAAAACATCTGATTCCTAACTTCATAAGAGTTTTTAGAAAACTAACTAACAATTTTTACTCCGTTTATTTTATATTTATTGTTTTATTCTTAGTTGTATTTTATTATTTTTTATTTTGTTTTTTTTTAGAAAAACACCTTCAGTCTTTTTGGCCATAAATTAAAGGAATGCTTTTTATAATTTAAGTAAGTTTATATTTATTTTTACTTTTATTATTTATAGTATTATTTTTCTTTTGTAATTTTAAGTACCTATATGCTTATTTTCCTTTTGTAAGCAATTATACTTTAATTGCCTCCAACTTTCGCAAAACCCTGTTTACTTAATAGGTTTTGTCATTCGATTAAAGAGGGCGCAATACTAGTGAAGTTTTGTATAGATCTGTCAACCCATTCATATATTTTTAACCAAAAAGTTCTGTTATACCTTTAAGAGCAGTTAAATTTTTAACATCAAAACATATAGAATAACCAACCTTACATAATCCCTATTCTTTTAGATATCAAACTTTTAAAAAGTTTCATATCATTCCTTCTTATATTATGCAGCTAACCACGCCAAAGACCTTTCTAACATCTTAATTGTTTTCTTACAGGACATTATCAAGGCCACCAAGCTCAATCCTCCCAACAACTGAGCCCTGATCTCACTGAAGCCTTGAGGCTCCAAGAGCAAAGGTTAGAACAAGCTTTGAGACTTCACGGCAGCGACCCAAGATCGCTCGGATTCTCTTTAGGCGGTACCGGCAATCTGCAGAATTTACAGCAAAATCTGCAGCAAAACCTGCAGCAAAATCTTCAGAACACTATGCAACAGCAGCAGTTGCAACAGCAACAGCAGCAACAACAACAAAATCAAGGTCAACAAAATAGTTCGAATCAGCCATGAGAATTTAGTTACTACTGAACATGCAACTTTGGAAAATAAAAGGTTTTTTAAGTTTTTTTGTTATTAAAGATTCTTTAAATGGTTTTTAAGGTTTTTTGAAAATAGTTTGGAGGCCTTATGATAGATACTTAATGAAAATTAAAAGTTGTAAGCTTAAACACTGTGGAAAGTTGTGTAAAAGCTATTAAAGCGTCTGTAATTTTATAAAAATCTTATAAGTATTGTATCATGATTTTTTAAAACCTATTTTTTTATAAGGTCTTAAGTTTGTGTTTAAAGATGTAGAAAGTCTTTCAAACTATTTACAAGATCAAATTAGTGAAACATATTTTTGGTAAATAGTTATTAGAGATTTTATAAAGGAAAAAATGTTGTTTTTTTTTAATTAATGTCTGAGTTTCTGGTGAGTTCTGGTTAGTTCTGGTTAGTTCTGGTTCTATGTTTGAGTTCTTTTATTAAAGTACTGTATCAATGTAAGTCCTTCAAAGAAATTTTATTACATTACCTTTTATATTTAAACAAAAAGCACTTTGTGTTCAACAAATTAAAAAAAAACAAGTTTTATTTAAAAATGTGCCAAAGAAATTAAGTTTTTCGTATGTAAAGATAAGTTGATGTTCAGTACGAAAAGTAATAATGCCTGAGGCATTACCCAAAAATATATTTATATACACTTTAAAAGTGTTAAACTAAAAAATAAAAATCATTTTAAGAATGTATAGAAATAAGTGTTAAAAATATCCGAAAAAACATCTTGGAACTAGGCCTAGATGGTTTTTCTCAAGGTTTAATTAAGTTGTATATATAATTGTTTTTAGAGTATATTGAAAAGATGTATGAATGAAACAAATAGAGAATTTGATATAATATATCTAGTCCAGTCAAATCAGGCTTTAAAAAGTCGTAGATTTTATAAAAATCGAAAAGAATCTGTAACGCAAGAAAATTAATACGCGAAAAACAAACTGAAACTTTTGCTATAACATTAAAAATCGATAATTTTTTATTTAAAAATCATATCTGCTGTAAACATGATGTTTTCTAAAATAATAAATTGCACTTTATGGAGATTCTTTTTGGTTTCTCACTATTTAAAGTCTAACTTGACGGGACTAATCCTTTTTCGGAGGTATCAAACACAATACGAACGAATAGGTATCAAAAACAATTTTTTTTATCGCGAAAAAATTTATAAATTTTTTATTTTGATTTTTCTGTGATTTTTTTGTGTTGATTTAGAACAATTTTGGGCCGGTGAGTGTACGTTTAGCAATAACTTTTTTTTCTTGCAATTTTTACTGTGATTACTAATATATTTTTTTTATTATTTAAGGAAAATTTTTAAAAATTAGGAAAATATATAAAGGTGGGATGGTTCAATTTTTGACGAAATATTATTTTAAAGATTTAGTTTTCAAAAATTAGTCGCTGAAAAAAATCGTACTTAGTTTTTACTATTATAAAAAACATTTTTCTTCTTTACTATTAAGAAGAGCAGTTAAGTTTTTGCTCTATTTAACGTTATTTATAAGAAAATAAAATGGCGGATGGTCAGCCTAATAAATTGACTCTTAAAAATATACAGGGTGTTACAGAATGTTGGTTAGAAAAAACATTCTGACAATATTGTGTAATTCTCTGTATACCGAGTGTTGCATCGCCGGGCGGGACATAGGAAATCCCATGTAATTTTTAATGGGGTCAATTATTGGCTCCCCTAATTATTTAAGAGAAAAATTCTATTGAAGGTTATTGAAGAGCATGCAAATCTACGTCCATGGTAAAAACTTTAGATTTTTCGGTTAAACCGTTTGCTAGCTAGATGCTAATATATTTTTTAAAATTGTTACATTATTATCGCCTCATATTTATGAACAACAATAAAAATACCAGTTAGCGTGACATTACGTTGTCATTTTGAAATTTAGTGCTTTATTATTATCAAAAAATCGTACTAACTGATATTTTTATTGTTGTTCATACATATCAGGCGATAATAATGTAACAATTTTTAAAAATATATTAGCATCTAACTAGCAAATGGGTTAACCGAAAAATCTAAAGTTTTTACCATGGACGTAGATTTGCATGCTCTTTAATAAACTTTAATAGAATTTTTCTCTAAAATAATCAGGGGAGCCAATAATTGACCCCATTAAAAATTACATGGGATTTCCTATGTCCAGCCCGGCGATGCAACACCCGGTATAATCAAACTTTTGATGGACCAGGGTTTTAAAACAGGTCTTTAATTTTATAAAATAAAAAAATTGTTAGGCTTAAAAATATGTTTAAATAAATGGATACCTGGTAACCCGGTATCCAAGCCAATTTTTCCGATGCCATCCCATCAATTTTTAATTTAAAAAGAAGTACAAAATAAAACGTTTTCTAAAAAATATAATGAGAGCGTGATGTATGAATGAGAGAAATATTTTTTCAACGACAAAAAAATTATTCCTAAAAACAAGCGTACTTAAAAATTAAAAGAAAATTTAATTTTTTAGCTAAAATCGGCATAAAGACATTTTGGAAATATTTGTTTCTTTTTTGTAAAAATGTGGTTTTATCTTTTTCGTTTTCCGTGTATATACCTACAGACTACAAATAAGCAGCCTTTTTGTACATATGCCCCCATAATAAAAGGTTTTTTAATGGAAAAATTGTCGTGCGTTTTGATTCCCATTTTTCGATAGCTAAATTATTGTCCTTAAAAGTTTTTTGATCAAAAAAATACTGTACATAGTTTGACAATACACAGCAGCAAAATGACGGCAATTTTTCGTAAAAAAACTTTCCATAGCCATTAATAGAGTCAATAGTTTTAAAAGTACATACAATAGTTATATAAACAACCAATTTTAAGGTTGACCATATTTCCCATAAAAGTGACAAACTTACATATTTTACACTGACACTTTTGCGTGTAAAATATTCGTGACGTGCGTAAAAGTTAGTTTCTCGGTTTTGGTTCAGTCATAGGAAATTTCAAAATTGTTCTCTTGATTTCGATATGTAAATGTGAGGTTGCTTTTACTTTCTTCCACTCTTAACGTATATTCAAAAAATTTAAAAACTTATTAGTAGTGTTAGAATGGGAGCTCCTATCACCCCCACTCTGGTAGTCTCGTGCCCTTGAAAAATTGTTTACATTAAAATTTTGTAATATTTTTGCAAAATTATAGGTTATGATTTATTATTAAAGTGTATTTAAATATACAGATTTCTGTTTAGCCGATCTACGGTGAAAATCCTATTTTGGTGCTAAATTTCAAATTAATATAAAAGAAAGTCTAGCAAAACAAAACTTGTACTTTTGATGTTCAATATACCTTGATTTTTTACCATATATTGACCTCTTGTGTTTTGGAATGTTACCGCAATATTTACTTGAACTAGTATAGACTTAATAATTGTGAGTGGAAAAATTGGGATTCTCTAGAATAATCGTAATTTAGGATTTGATGTGTCAAAATATATAAAAAAATATTAGAATAAACTCAACAAATAAAATGATGTCTTTGAAATGAAAATAACTACAGTATGAGAGTGGAAGGAATTATTAGCACCTCTCTCACCCCGCAAAAATATAATTTTTAAATAAATAAATAACTGACTGACTCCTTAGAGTAATTTTGTGGCAGATTTTTAGAATTTTTTACTAAAAAAAGTTTTAAAGGTGAATCTGTCAATTTTTACGCAGCACACCCGATTTTTGTCGCGGTTTTTCTCAAAAACCCTTTTTTACTGTAAGCAGTAAAAAAGTGGTTTAAGAAAAAATTACCCGCCATTTTGTATAAAGGCGAGAGAAAACATTCGGTTTTTTAAATAGTTAGCGAACAGTACAGTGTGAAAAGCTCAGAAACGATTTGATATCAAATAAAACGACATTTTTGGAAATTTCAACTTAAAAACACATTTGAATTAATTCTAAACAATTACAATTTTAAGCTTTTAACATTTACTGTTTGTCAATATCTTGAAAAACTTTAACGTTTTCTCTGACCCGTATACCCACACTCATTCACCCGATTTTGACAACTGACAGTTAAAATACATACACAAAACAATGCCATAGCCCGGTTGCACTCAGTGCTTCAATATTTTTTGCCCATTTTCTTAACTATTTAAGATGTCTTAAGTAGTTACCACATAAAACAAATTCTCCATAGCCCAAAATCAGAAATCTACTCCGCAGAACAGTTTTTGGGACACCGGATAAATAAAGTGAGTTAGTTTGAAGTACCAAGACCATCTGTAAGCAAATATATATGAGAAATAATCAATGAAGTTAATTGATGAATGTTATTATCAATCGCTCAGTCATTCTTGCAAATGCCAACTCTATTTTTGTTGCGTCGTTCTAACCCACTTTAAACATATTTCTGTATTCCAAAAACGTTCTTTTGAGGGGGCAAAGCCCATAAAAGTCCCTCCTCTTGCGAGTAGGTTTTTGAGACCATATTTTTTTGATTACCTTGTAGGGGACTTTGAGGTACCTTTCTAAGGAACAGCAAATATTTTGCGCTACTCTGTATACAGAAAAAATTAAATTGTAAATTTTAAAACTCTTGTCATTTCAAAAAATATAAAATCACCTTAAAAGCAGTGGAAATGTTCCATGATTCAAAGATCAAAAACCAAAATTTATATTTCTTCGAGAATTGACAAAAACTTTACCTATTTATAAACAGTGTAGTTCAAAATTTATTTGATATTCTTAGTTCCCTGCCAATTTTAGGTGTATTTTACAAAATATAACGACTAACATGCCCGATAACGTCGTATATTTATTGTAAAATTACATAAAAACGAAAATTTTTTTGCAATAGCCCACATTTACAAAGTGTCACTTTTGACACGAGGTTTTCAATTTTCTCACCGATTTTCAGTTTGAATTTTGGTTAACTGTTTTTGGCGGACGTTGCCGTGCGATTTTCTTGCTGGGGACCAAAAAATGCTAAGTTGTAGCTTAGGTAGATGTAGTGCAAGCAGATTCCTTTTACCTCATCCCGAAAAATATCCTCTAAGAGGACGTTTTAACATATATTTTTACCTTTTCTGTATTTAGGAACAAACTTGTAAAAGAAAATCTGGAAAAAAAATATTTTAAAATTTAGCAAAAAAATTCAAAAATATCAAAAAATAGTTATACTTTTGGTAAGTTTTGTTAAAATGTTCCTCTTATCATTGCTGTAATAGTTGTAAAGTATATCAATGTGCATTTCATTTGGTGTCGAATCCTATTTTACATTTGGAACAGCCAAAACCTGTAATCCTACTTTTCAAAATTTAATAACAAATCCAGGGACCAAATATTGTCTCCACGCTTTGAAACAATTGAGAATATTTAATACCTTAATTTAATGACTTTTTGAATTAAAAATTGATTTTATAACTATAAGACTATATATAAATATATTTAGGTGTTTTAAATATAGTTCATAACTATATGCGTAAACTAAAAGAATCAATGCCAATATACAGGGTAAAAAAGCTCTCCTCCTGATTAAAATTGTCAAGTGCCCTGTATATAACAATCTTTAAAACACACGGTTAAAGAAGAATATAATAATACCGTGGTGTAGACCGAAAGAAATAAAAATTCTAAATAGTATTAAAAAAAATGTTTTGTTTTTCGATAATATAATATATTAGGGAGAAGAGTAACTTTCTTGCCTATCTCTCTTCGATATATCCACATAATTGAGGTTTACAAAAAAATATTCCAAAATAACGTACGTCTATATCAAAAACTTAAATAGATAGGGTTTTCAAATTAAAACTTAAATTTTTTAAATAGTTTAGAGAAATTTAAAGATATATAACAATTAGTGCACCCCTGTACCTCCCTCTCCCCGCATACTAACAGTAATATAGCTTTTAAAATTAGAGCAAAAAATGCATTAAGAAAATCCCACCAAGAAAGTAAAAATTGCAAAGTGCGGCAACGCCGGCTACTTAAAATTTTAGTTAAACAGCAATAGTCCAAACGGGGATTTTTGAAAAATCGCCCTATACAAAAAATTTCGATACTCCATACTTCAGTTCGAGTTGTTTCGTAACTTTAATTTTTGGGAAAATATTCAAATTCTTGTAAAAACACGTTTCAGATATTTTTAGTTTAAATACGATTTTCTTTTTGGTTTTCAAAAACAAGGGTTGGTGTATTTTTTCAAAAAACACGGTTACCTTATTATTTTTTACAATAATATATAAAATCAAATATATTACATTTTACATACACACATTCACACACTTTTCGGGTAATAATTACAAAATTTACACTTTTTCGTGTAAGAAAATACCATTTCTAGCGGAATATTACAGATTTTATTTTATTTTTTTAAGTATTTAGGGGTATTTGTTAAAAAGAAACAATTTTTGTACGTTTAAAAAGAATCTGTAAGTCAAATTTTTCGTCTAACACTATTAAAAAAACAAGGTCAAAAACAATTTCATTCTTTGATAAAAATTGATTCTTTTTGACATGCCCTTGTATACAAAGTTATTTAAATTAAAACAATTTAGCGGGTGTTATATTTATTTTCTGTCAAAATTTTACACATTTTAACACATTAAACATTGATCGCGACCACAAACCTGTCAAACAACCGTATCAAAAATTTTAAATTCAAAAATATTCCTCTTTGCAACCTGGCAACATCGCTTTTGCTAATGCAGTGTTGTCAAATAAAGCATGTTTATCTTGAAATTTAGGAAATTGAGTATTTCGGACCTAATTCACGTTAGATATTGACAGATTTGTGAGAGCGTCAGCTATATAAATAAAACAAAACGTCACTTTTGGGAAAACTACAAACTTTTCGGCCTTGCAATGCAAAATGGAAAAATTCTGCGGTTAAAAAAATTGCGTTCTTACAATATAAAACCACATATAATTAAATGTAGTTTTAATGTTAGCTGATTAATTGTTAACAAGGTTATGTTTTCGTGCTCTTTGTTATGAAATTGTTGTTTTCAAGGTCTCGAAAAAATTGTCTCAAGGTTGTTATGAAATTACTAGTTTTTTGTTAAAGTTACATGACTATTAGGTACAAAAAATTGCAAAAATTAACAAAAGAAAAAGTTTACTATAAGCACCATTGTACAAAATATGTACACTGGTCAAAGCAAAAGTGGCACGAAGAATGTGAGACTAAAAAACTAGGCATACCCAGTATCAAAAGTAAAACTAAAAATTGCATGTTTTTGTGTCCACAGTGGTTGAAAATATTAGATTTCTGGTAATGTTTTTAATTCTTTATTATTTTAAATAACTGCCTTATTTGACAACGGTTCCCAAGCAGCAAGCTGACGTCATTATGACTTCATTTTTAGTCATTTTTAGTCATTTTTAGTCATAAGACGTCATCAGACCAAAATTATGACGTCATTTTACTGACGTGCTTTGACGTCGTTGAAGCGAAGTATTTTTGATGACAATTATTCGTCATACTAGCTGATAAAAATCTAATGACGTCATGTTTAGAAAACCCGCCAGAAAAATGATGTGACATTATATGATTTGTGTCAAAATCCAACCGAAATATCATATGACAGAAAAATAAGACTAATAATTTGACAAAATTGAAATAGAGAAAACTCAAATAAAATATCGTATCACCTCAGCTTTTGAAAAAAAAGTATATGCATCAATTTTTCGTCATCTTAAGGTAGTCATTATGACGTCATTAATGTGACATCTTTTGTCTCCGACTTAGAGAGGTCATTTTAACGCTCATTTTATCGTCATCTTCTGATCAAAAATTACTAAAAAGAGACGTCAATAAGACGTCAGCTTGCTGCTTGGGTTAATAAAAACTATATTGCAAGATGTGTAGCTCGAACAGTTTTTGAGATATAAAATAAATTGCCCGATTTAATAAGCCAAAAAAGTAAATTTTACTTTTGGAATAACATATATCAAAAACTGTTCAAGATGAATCGTAACCATTGTGGAAATTTGAGTAACTTTTAGTTTTATACTAACAAAACTCGCAAGAGACAATAAAGACTTTATAGAAAGTTAGTAAATGTGACATTTATTGGTAAAAAACTTTGCTAAAGTCAAAGTTCGAAAACAATGTCAATATTTTGGAAAAATAATGGAAAAAAATAGTCATGTTATTAAAATACGTTGCATAGGTGACCAAAATTATGTTTGAAATAATGTGATGACATTGAGACAAATAATTTGATATTTTGCCTAACAATTTTTGCCATATATAACAATAATATTGCACTTACTATAATAGGTGAAGTAAACTAGGGTATATGTTGTTAAATTTTTCAATAGAACAATAGTTATCAAGTGTCGTTACTTTTCTGTTTGACTGTACATCGGCAAAATATCAATATGAAATTTTTGAGGCAATTTTTGGCTAAAATATATCTATTGTCCGTAACTTTGCTAAATTCCGATCATTTCTCGGCCCTTACGTTTTTATTTTTGACATTTTTAGTTTAAAATGTACACTTTTGTGTGCAATGTGTTAACTAATACGTACAGTTGCTGACAATAAAAAGGTGCATAGCAATTTTTTATTGTTCACAATTGTACAGTTGTAGTTAGCGAAAAATGTGCAATATTTTTCTTCAAAATTCGAAAAGAAGTATTTGGACAGCAGTAAGAAGTTACGGTGGATCTTTTTTAGCTTTTTAGAGACCGATTTTTGATAATATTACTGTATTGTGTAATAATGTAAGCATTTTAAAGGTGTATTTATTATTTGGTTAGGTTTTAATTAAAAGTACTTGCTTCAAAACGCGCCTAAAAGTAATTGCCATTTTTTTAGTTTTAAAACAGTTTCTTGTTGTAGTTTGCAAAGTTTTTGTCAAATTGGCCAAGTTTTGAAATTAAAATAACGTATTTTTCATGCCGAAATACCTTTTAACCCTTTATTTTGATTGATACAAAATGAGCGGGCCAACTTTAATGAAATTCAAAGTTTTCAAAATTGATCTTTATCAGATGCCGAGATATGACAACACCGAATTTTCATTAAAATCTGGCAACAGTGCTGATATAACTGTTTAACTAGGCATGCCTAAAAACCCCCAAATACCTAATCACAACTTGCGCGATTTTAAAGATATTTAGGAAGTAACATCTCTGAAGTATCTAAGAAACCAATAAAGACATCATTTTAAAAATTTAGAAACTAAGTAAATTTGATCCTATAAATGTAATGCAAAAACTAAATGAGGCATTCCATTAGAAAACATAATTAAATATATGTAGCACAGTTTCGATATCACGATTCAATTTTGCATACACAAACCATCTTAGATACCAAATTAGGTAAAGGTGGCTTTAGCGGTTTTAAAGATATTGTCAATTAAAGAGTCTATATTTTCGATTATGTTAAAAAAAAGCTGGCCAATTAGACAAATTCTATGTAAACTTTTACCCTTTCATGTGTTTATTTTTTTAAAATAAATGTTCTACAGTTATAGGTTGTATTTATTGTTTTCCTTATGTATACGTTTTAATAAATCTATGTATAATGTTTTAAAAAGGTTATATAGATAATTTTAAGAAATATATAAGTATAAACTTTTTTATATATTTTTATTAATATTATTTTTAGGGTTGATTATTAAGAAAATAACATTTAAAAAATTTCAAAACAGCGAAGAAAACTGATCAAAAAGCTTGTTTTGGAATTTCCTAGGTATAGTTAGGGATAAAAATATATTAAGTTTTTTTATATATTCGTTATAATGTTTTGCCATTTTTTATTTTGAATTTGACTGCCATTTTTTATTTAACTTATATATTTTTGCTTTTTTAGTTAAGTTTAAGTTCCTATCTTTTACTATATACTGTAGAGCAAAAGTTTTTCGAATGTAAGACTGTAAGAATGCATGAGCAATTTTTTCTTTAAGTTATATCAAATAAATTATCGATTTCGAAAAATTTTGACTTTCGGATTTTTGTAAATTTTTATGTAAAAGCAAAAATAGACTCTCCAGAACCATCTTTATGTAATAAAAATTAAAAAAATATCGTGTACAAAGAAAAATGTGTGCTACAGGCATAAAATTTGTAAATTTTTGTAAAAATTAATATTTAGGGGTTTTAAAAATCGTTTTTTCGGTAGGCAGGTGTTTCTCGAGAGTTTATTTTTGCGAAAATAAACTTGTAAAATTAAAATTAGGTTTAGAAATGAAAAAACTGAAACATTACTGTGAATTTATGGCATTATTCAAAAGAGAAAATTAAATAATTTGTAAGATATAGGTATTTAAAAATTGTGAAATTTTAGAGAAATTTTGTTGCAATTATTTTTAATCAAATTTGATGTATGAAATCTGTATGTGTGACCACTGTATTAATTCTATTTACTGGAATAGCAATCATTAAAAAAAAATTAAAAATATACTTGTTTTATTTATTACTACCTTTTTACCTACTCCGCTTTTTATCTTAAGCCGGCTGTCCATGACAGCGGCTTTCGTTCGCGGATGATAGATAATTCAGCATTGTGATTGGTTAGTGCAAATTTAAAATGCCAATCACAACGCTGAATTATCATCCGCTAGCGGAAAACTGCTCTCATGGACAGTAGGCTTTATATAGAAGGAACTGTTAGTAAATTTGGTGCTCTTTGATAAGAAAAAAATCACAAAAAGTTTAAAGCAAATAAATCGGCATGCTTGTCTTCGCGGCCGCCTTTGCTATATTTCTTTTATGATATGCCGGTTGATGCAGCTGGTCATCGCACTATGGGATAGAAATTAATTTTTTGGTCAAAATTCTGAAACTTACCAATCTAACTTAAAATGAGGTGCTTTTTCCTGGAAAAATATTATAAATTATTACAAATGCTTTTTGGGAACCTAAAACTTATTATATGTTATTATAAATTTACACCCCCTTAACATTATTATTTTTATTGTACAAAATAAACTAAAATGTCAGCTTGTTTGGTTAATTCGGTAGTATTCTAATCAGTAATCCGATGATTATTATCTCATATGATATACAGGGTACGACAATAGGTATGATTTTTTTAAATGGAATACCCTGAAGTTTATAACACCACCAAAAAATCTTTTAAACTGCTTAAAAAAAAAAAACTATATTTGATGTGTCTGTCAATTAGTTTCGGAAATATGACCATCCAAATCTGAAAAATAATTTTAAATTATTCTTAGAAGCGTAATAGAGATACATCTTCCCAACTTTTTTATTTTTTAACGTATAAAATAAATTAAAAACACTATTTTGTTGGGTAGATTCTGTAGAATCCATATCTTTCATCAGAATGCTTTTATCTTTTAGGATATACAGAGTAGGACAAAACATATTAAATTTTAAAATGGAAAACCTTGTAAATTATAAAGAAATCTTGTATCTGTCCTTACACTCAGCAGTAGTAAAAAGTAGGAAGACAATTGTAAGTCCAAAACTGATAAAGAAAAAGATAAAAAATCTTTGACAAAAGTAGCGAGACTTCGCGAGACTGCATCGGAAACACAATAATAGCTCTTATTATTTACACTCTTTTACTTTTTTAGTAAACAAGGCTAATAATAAATTAATTAGTTAAATGTTGTATATTTATATTTACTTAAAATATTTTTTCAAGTTTCTTATTACAACAATAGAAGTCGTAATATTCTTTTATAATTTTGCGTACATGTACTTTGGAGTATCTACTTTGAAATACACAGCATGAGCCATTAAAAAAGTTGCTTTTTGGCCAAAATAATGGATTTCTATCCCATAGTGTATCGGCGCGTCGCTCTAAAGGATAGCGGCGCCTTTGTATAAAATAGTCACGATTGCAGGCGGCCTTTTTTATGTTTTTTGTATTATTTTCAAAGGGTACCGAATTTGCGCTTTAAAATGTTCTTACTATACATTATAGTGCTCTACAGCACAGTTGTCATATGTCAACATTGGTTTGATCTGGCGCTGGTAACAGCGCACTAATCACCTAGTTTCTTTAAATAGGCCTGATTTTGTGCATACCAATCAAATTACACGTTCCTGAGCTATAATCAATTTTACGGGGTATCTCAAAATCCGTAGAGGAAAGTGACCAGTCACTATAATATATATGGAATAGTAGCCCTAATATGGAATACCGGCATTTCTCTTAAACGGAAACTCACACACGCAATTAGAGGGGTTTGTCTCTATTTTTTTTTATATGCCCATTCGAGAGAAGAAGTGGTAACATGCCAGTAGAGCAAACCCTTTCGTCGCTGATGTAGCAACGTTTTGTTTTATCGCTATCTCATATATAACTTTTTAAGGTTTTAAAAAATACTTCTATACTAAATTGAAGGAGAGGGACCTCGATCTACATAAGGGGCTCAAATCTTCACGATATTTTCTTTTTGTTACCCTAAATAATATTTTGGATTTTTCAAAAAAATAAAAATAAAGAGAGTCGATTTTTGCCCAGTCTACTATTATAGTACTCCATATTTGGGGTACCTATTCATATTTAGCTACCCTTCTCATTTTTTAGTTTTTTAATAAATCTTAATTCAAATTAATTAATGTAACAAAAATTTTTACAAAGATATATACCAAGACGTATTTTACATTATTTTTGCATTGTCGCCCTGTCGGTGCCCATGGAAATGACCGATTTTTCGATATAAGGCAACTTTGTTATTTTAAATGGAACACCATATATATTTTCCTGAAACCTTAAAATTCATTATTCCCCTTTTAAAAAAATATAACAAATATTATATGGTTTATACGAAAAATAATAAATTTAAAAATCTAAAAAATTAATTGCCTAGTGTATTATTTAACAATAAAAATTTGCTACATACAAGGTTACAGAAAAAACACGACTACAAAGTACAACAAACTCCCTCTTACCTCGCTTAAGACACCCACGGTACGTTAGTATTTATGCTTTAAGGCTTCGTGGTTTGTCCAAAGATAAAAAAAACATCCACCCCATTCGCTTGACCTAGCTTCCTCTAATTTCTGGCTTTTTCACATCTCAAACAATAAATACCTACATGCGCAGAAAACGATTTTTAACGAAGAATAAGGTAATAGCCCGCGTAGAAGCCTATTTTGACCAGTTCTCTTGTTTCTTTTAAAGTGGAATTTGGACTGTAAATGAAATTAAATTTAAAAGATCAGTGAAACAAAACAAGTGGCAAATATTTTGACAAATTGGTGAATATATGCATAAAATACTTCACAATTTTAACAAAATATCTAAAACTATTTCGACAAAATAAATTTTTAAAAATCAGTATATTTATTTTTATAACCGCATGGTAAAAATCTTTACTACAGTTTTGGCTACCAGTGTGGAGATGGCGCAAATAAAAACATATTGCAGATTTCTGTAATTTGTCGATAAAGTTAACCTGTAAATTATAGATTTCTGTAGTTTGTATGCTAGTGCCATCTATAATATAATTACAGAAGATAAAGCCAAGTTTTAAATCATGATGTGCAGATTTTTAAGCAAGAATTACAGAATTCTGTGACAAAAAAGTTTTAATTATTTCTACGAGAGTGCGCCACGTAAAAATTTGACACGTGTTTTTTGACGTTTACATATCTCCCACCATGCATTAGTCCCTGGATGGCCGCTACTTAGTTTAAACCGCGATTTTCTTTTCTTGCATTTTTTCCGTTAATTTGGCCTATTATTCACAAAAATGAGCATTTTACCCCCGATCCCGTATTTTGCTTCAAAGAAAATATGGGACATATTCATTCACTCTGTTTCCCGAGAAGAAATCGAGATTATTCTGATCTACTTTTGGCTGGAAATGAGAAAGGAGACGTTTATTTTTGGGATTTAGAGGTAAATTTATCATTAATTATTTATAATTCCATTTAAATTTTGCTCTAACATTGTTTTAGAATCCAAAATTTGTATTGAACACTTTTTGTCAACCTTATTTGTTTGTGTATTTTTATCAGCTGATGTAGGCTTATTTAGACTAGACATACGGTTTCTTAATGGTAAAGAAAAAGATAGATAGCTCTTAGTATTGCTTAGCTTCATTCACAATAGTTCAAAATACCCACTAAAATTAACAAACCAAAATAAATTGTATACATGTATTTATATTTTTTGCGCATTATTTCCTGGATTTTGCTTTTTTATTTTTGAATTCCTGAATTTCTGCTTACCTGCTGTAAAAAAATTAAATTATTTATAGAATACTGAGCGCGTGATTTTTACAACTCAATTTTTAAAATGTACCAAGGTTTTCTTGAAATTGGCAAACAATAAACTGGTTATTTAATGTTTCTTTTATCTTTAAAATAAAATACTGGGGTTAAATAAAATTATATACAGGGTGGTCCCTAAGGAATGGGCCAAAATTAACCTGGAGAATTGTGACGTTAAAATATTGCGATTTAATTAAACTTACCATTCGTTTTATAATGGGGCAGTTGTAGTTATGGCTAATACACTGTTTTTAAAGGCATTTTTGGGTTGCGCTAAATAATTTAATGGCGAATATCTAGAAAACGGTTGCTCAGAGCGATTCTTACAAGGTATACCTTTTTTGTGTAAAAGGCATAGGAGAGTTCAATATTTTACTCGGATGGTACAGGGTGGCTTGAATTCGACGCTCATCATTGGGATTTCGGAAACCGTAAGAGATACAGGATCGGTTAAATGGAGGCAATGTTGCGCAATTTGATGCTCAATAAAATGCAGTTTTGCTTTTTAAAAATTCCGAGTACTTCCGAAGATATTCGAAAAAACCGGAATTTTCAAATTTGGTTTCTATTGTTTCCTGGCTATATTTGTTAAGATAACTCAAAATGAAAAACACGTTTTCATGGCCACTTTTTCTGCTCTATAATTCAGTGTGATTAAATAACGTTTCGGCTTCTGGCGACCATCATCAACTTAATTTTTTTAAATACGGACCTGATATTTTTTCAATTTAATTAAATCCTTTCATCACTCTTAAAACACTATATATCGCCACTTTGATATTTTCCGACGTTTCGTACAGACAATTCCATCACCAGAATATTGCATATTTATTTAACCATAATACGGCCCTGAACTACATTTTTTGGTAAAATGGTAAAAAAATAAAAATCTAACAGCGGAAATTACTTTATTAACAGAAACTAACCAGCAGGTACGAATTCAAGGGACAACTTCATTTAATGTATGGATTGGTATGTGGAGGAACAAAATTATTGGACCTTTCGTTTACGAAGGGACCTTAACTTCCGAACAATATCTAAATTTGATTAGAAATGATGTCTTAGACGCCCTAGATAATCAACCTTTGGCAGTATTTCAAGAAATATAGTGGCAGCAAGACGGAGCTCCTGCCCACAATGGAAGGAAAGTAGCCCAATTCCTTTACCATATATTTCCTAATAAATGGTTTTGCAAGATGGCCCGCTAGGAGCCCAGATCTTAGTCCCCTAGATTATTTCCTTTGGGGATATCTTAAGAACCGTTTATTTAAAAATGCACCTCACGACCTTTAAGTACTACGACAAAATTTAATAAGGGAAGTCGCTGCCATTCCTGCGAGAACAATTAATCGACCTGTATTAATAATACAAAGCAAAGCAAGAAAATGCATCGAGGCGGAAGGTTATCTCTTTGAACACTTTTAATAGTGATTAAATTATGTTTTTTTTTTTAATATGGGCATCAAGATAGTATTACAAATTGTTTATGTAAGCTGATTTGTTGTCTACCTTTTTGTATCTTATGTCTAATATTCATGAAATTTTCGGTTAATAAAGTAATTTCCGCTGTTTGATATCAATGAGTTGCAATAAAAAGATTACGAATATGTAATAAGTTTATTCTTTTTTTTACCTTCTTACCTAAAAATGTAGTTCAGGGCCGTATTATGGTTAAATAAATATGCAATATTCTGGTGATGGAATTTTTTGTACGAAACGTCGGAAAATATCAAAGTGGCGATATATAGTGTTTGAAGAGTGATGAAAGGATTTACTTAAATTGAAAAAATATCAGGTCCGTATTTAAAAAAATTAAGTTGATGATGGTCGTCAGAAGCCGAAACGTCAGATTCAATATTTAATCACACTGAATTATAGAGCAGAAAAAGTTGCCATGAAAACGTGTTTTCCATTTTAAGTTATCTTAACAAATATAGCCAGGAAACAATAGAAACCAAAATTGAAAATTCCGGTTTTTTTGAATATCTTCGGAAGTACTCGGAATTTTTAAAAAGCAAAACGGCATTTTATTGAGCATCAAATTGCGCAACATTGCCTCCATTTAACCGATCCTGTATCTCTTACGGTTTCCGAAATCCCAATGATGAGCGTCGAATTCGAGCCACCCTGTACATACAGGGAAGCACAAAAAGTTGCGACGTTTTAAAGAAATTTAAGTAGTGTAGGTGTAGGTAGCGTCCTCTGGTGCACCTAAAAATTAAAATCAGATATAAATAGCTCATGTTAGAAAACTCATAAATACCGAGTTTTATTTTAATACTCAAAACGTATTAAATATTATCGGAAAAAATAAAAATACTTTTTCAACTTTAACACCCTGTATCTCACTTAATACTAACTTTGGCACTAAGGTAAGGTTGGGTCGCAATATTTTATCATCGCAATTTTTCAGTTGAATTTTGGCCCATTATAATACTGGTTTAAGGGATAAAACCACTGTAACAGTCTAAAAAACGTGTTTTTTTTGTCTTTTTTTTGGTGGAAAGATAATAAAATTATAATATTAGAGGAAGATATTTAGCGTACCTATATTGCTTATCCGATTTTATTAAAATTAGGCTGTGGTATTTCTTGAAATAGGATTTAATTTTAATTAGTGAGACCAGGGGCGGCGTGAGACACATCTTAATTAATATTGACAATAAATTGTACACCACTGAGTTTTCTTGAATCTTTTTTTTCCGGTGAAATATTTGAAAATACAACTTGTGTGTTTCTTAATATTTTTACAAAGCTTGCTTAGTTTTTCAGCAAAAAAATCCGCATATTGCATATTTCTGGACCATTAGATTAGAATAGATTAGAATAGAGCCGGGATTACCCATTCACTGAAGCTGCTCGGCTTATTGTGTGCCCTGTTTTTACGTCTGGGTGATGTCAGCCAGACGGGACCTACAGCTTAACGTGGGTTCCGAACCACGGTCCTATGAACGACAACTTAAGACCTCGTCCCCACCCAGGGGGCACTACTGAACCTACCAACTGAGTGGGGTCCGCATGTCTACGGTTGCGCAGGACACGGCAAAGTGTGTTCCGACACGGCGCCCTGGTCCTTTGGTGGCCTTCAGCGTCGATACATTTTGCACTTTGTCCGTCTGGTGTTGAACTAACCACTAAATTTCCGACCAACTTATAAATAAGTATTTGGCCTCAGCAGGATATTTTTTTGCATACATTTTCTTAAAATTTCAAAGACTACAGATTTAGTTTTTCTTTCAGAGCTGCAGACTACAACATAAACAAAAAATGGGGGAATCAATCCAAGCAGTTCATTCTGTTGATTATGATATTATAACACAAGAAAAAAGCGGTTTAGTCAAGCTGTGGTCCATCGAAAATAACACAGGCTACAGGTAAATCAGAAAATATAAAAATACATACCTTCATTCACTAAAATTTTTACACCAACTTTTATCAAAAATCAGTGGCGGCTCGTGGGTCTAAAAACAGGTGTAGTGCAAGAAGGGAAAAAAGCGCATTCACCATTGTAGCAAAATTGAAAATACTCAACTATCAGAAGTCTAAGTAGAAAGTCTTAATATCTAAACTTACCTAAATTTTATACACCAAATCAATCCTTCTATCTTTTAATGCAGAAAATTTATCAATTATATATTCATAAAATGGTTAAGTTTTTATCAGTTCCTGTAGAAGCTCCTTTTGAATTGAAATATTGGTCAAAGATAGAAGTCTATCTTGGGATATAGTGTTTCTTAAGAAAGTTTTTAAACGCTTAAGAGAAGAAAAACTCTGTTCCACTGACACGCTTACGCCTCGGTAAAAATGTCTTTATTTGAGGCTCTGTACTGTCCTTTAATTTCTATCTGTGAAAAATCACTGTCGCTAATAATACTCAAGCGGAAACAATCGAAAGAATACGTGAAAACCAACAAAACGACCAAAACTTATACTATCGCTAGCGGCTAGCGATTTACCAAGCAATACACCTGATATTCCCACCCGCGATTCTGGCCACCGGCAAGTATAGTGTTGTCATGGCAACGGAGCGTCAAAGCGTAAACAAAATCCCACATGAGGTGTATACTTCGGTCCGTTTTATATTTGCAATACACTTGCCGCGTTGCCGCAAGAGGAGGAAAGCGACTCGCGTCCAGCGGTTAATTTATATGCTAGAATTTTCATGGCGAATTTTACGAATAAGGAATAGAAATGAGAAAAATGAATTGAATAATATTAATATGTTTTTTTATGTTTAATTATTTATTTTTGGTGAAGTGGCACTTCACTTACTACACCTGAATAGCCTTCACGGTCAAAAATTAATTATTTTGTCATATCAATAGTAAAATTTCTTTTAAGTTGGATGATCCTATGGTTAGTTAGGGATCCCTGGACCATTTTTACCATTACAAAGAAGCTAATTTTTCGTGCATAGCTTTATTTTGACGAGACGCCCAACTTTTTTCCTTACAATAACTTTTCGTTGGTGGTAGCTTACTGGGGTAGCAGAAATTAAATGTGTTGACTTGACAAATATCAAAAATTTATTACTAACAGGGATTTTCTCTCTCTGTTAATTTTCAAAATAATTATCCAAATAAACCGAAAAAATTTGTCCTGCAAAATGAAAGGTTTCAACAAAGAGTCTCCTACCACCAACATGTATGGTTAACGATGTCGTGAAAAATAACTAATAACCAGCTGATTTTTTTCTGTTGATTAAATAATATTTATATACTTTAACACTCACATTGTCCTACAAATTGGGAGGTACATCATCCTGGTTTTTTTATATTTATCAAATCAACATATTTAATCCCTGCTACCCCTGTAAGCCACCACCAACAAAAATTGTTGTAAGGAAAACAGTTGGTCGTCTCGTCAAAATAAAGGTACTCACAAAAAATTAGCTTGTTATACTCTATTTTTTGCAAGAGATAATAATAAAAATGTCTTGGGACGGTTAGAAGGTTATAAACCATAGGCGCACCAGTCTCTGTTCAAAGAACAGGTAGAAATACACCGAATTGCGTTAAATAAGGACTAGCTATGATTCCCGGCTTCGCTCGGGAGTTTATATGAGACCCAAATAACCGTTGTTCTAAATGAAGTTCAAATACTCGACAACAGATGGCGCCACTACACTTAATTTTTGAGCTTTCTAGATGATTTCAAAAATTTTCAGAACTTTGTGTCTCCGCCAATTTGTCAAGAATGAGTGATAACAGATATATAATATTTTACATTTTTGCCACCCACAACCACCCACTTCCACCCACCCCGACCAAACTCCCTTACTCACAATGGGAGACCAAGGGGTATTTGTAACCCTGACGGGAAGTCGATCGGAGTTGCGGATGATAGCGAAAATCGTGGACACACGAACGTACATTAGCATTTTATATAATATATTAGATTATAAATTTTATATATATTTTAGTATCTTTCCGTATGTGCAACTGAGTGGTTATAAATTGTTAAAATATTGTTCAAAGTATTACAGTATTGTAAAAATGGCTTCTCCGTAGAAACGCGCATGTCTCGGCCATTTAACTGTAAACGAAAAGTAGATTGTTAAAAACGTATTCGATTATACAGGGTGCGGCAGAATGAAGTCCCACATTTGGGTAGCAGATAAAAAGTCTACTATGAAATATGAAGCTAAACTTTTATTATTTTCAAAAAGAGCACACTTTAAGGTTTTTTAACTATGTTTTCAAAATTATATCGTGTAAGTGACGGCCGTTAGCAGCGACACACATGCGAAGGCGTTCCTAGAAGTTCCGCATCACTTTTATCACCATGTCTTGAGGAATAGCAGCAGTTTCATCTTGGATCGCTGTCTTGATTTAGAAAAGTCAAGAACCAGTTGCCCTTAAGTTAGCAACCCATTTAAAAATTGTTTTCCGGTCTGGAACAGAGGCATTCGGAGGCAGGAAGCGCGTACAAAATGATCTTTAAGCTGGCTTAAAAAGACATTCAATCCTGGTTGATGCAGCAAAATATTGAACATCCTACAGATAGTGTTAAACTAGAGTTGTTGCAGCTAGTAAAAAGTGAAGTCGCCACAAATAAAGCTAAGTACACACGTTTTGTAATTGATGAAATAGCCAAGAAACAAAATATAACTGTATATCGGCTGCCACTTTATCACTGCGAACTTGCTGCGAACTAAACCCCATAGAACTTATATGGGCACAAGTGAAAGGTGAAGTAGCCAGAAATAATACTACATTTAAACTAGTAGATATAAAAAAACTATTTCAAATTGCCATATCTAATGCTTCCCCAGAAAACTGGAAAAAATGTATCGAACATGTATTAGAAGTAGAAAATAAAATGTGGTCTTTGGATATAATAGTAGATACAACTGTTGAACCTCTAATTATACAAGTAGACTCATATGACTCAAGTAGTGATAGTATGTCAGATATGGAAGAATGTGAATAACTAGATGTAGATTATGTAGCATATTTAATTAGGTATAGATTATATTTTAAATAATTATTTTTTGACTATGCCTTTTTAATGTGTATTATTTTCTTAATAAAATGGTTATTATTAACCATAATTATACCAACTGTACAATATTGATATACTATAAATTTTAAAATAAATTTTTTACACATATAAAAGAAACAAGATTTTCATTTTACCTAAACTGTTTAAAAAGGGTAAGTTCCCAAAAATAAACTCAAGTGCACCGCCACTGTCAAGGTTTTTATCACATTATTCCCATGTAAATACGGGTAAACAACTGTTATTCCTTTGTATTTGACCCAAGAGGTTGACGAATATTAGAGCGGGGTCTGCCGGCCTAAAATTATGATGCCTTATCAGTACATTACAGGTAGAATTGAAGAAAAATATTTATACTCGGACTAAAACAGAAAGCGAATTGCCATAAAATTAAATGATTTATTACTCTCGCTTGCAACAAAACAGGGTATAGTAAGGAATGTTAAAAATGGTCCCGGGATCCCTAACTATATATTTTTTTAATTTTAGGGTTCAAAAACCATCCAATCCTATGGAGGCTTCTGCAAAAGCATTCTGTATGACAACCAACTGATAATGCCTCTGGAAAGAAGTAGCCTGGATGTCATAGACATGGAAACGTTTGAAACAGTCAGGAAATTGGTGCCTGATGATACAGAAACTGTTGGAAACGTTATGTGCCTTGAAACCATCAACATAAGAGGCATGAAGTACTTGTTGGCTGGTTATGAGAGTGGTAAGTGTTACTCCCTGTGGGACTCGCTGAAGGTACCTTTATGGTCTTTACCAGTGGCGACTCGTGACATTTTTCAGTGGGAGGGCACAAGTAGCAAAAGAAATAATAATAAAGTGTATTCAAAGCTTACCCTCTATTTAAAAAAAAAAGTCTATTCGCCTATTTTTCTTACTGCAGAGTACTTCGATCACTTTGTTATCAAAATCAGGGATGCACTGTATATAATGTTTTTCGATAGATTCTGCTATATGTTTTAGATCGTTTACTTCATGTTTAGTCCACGCTGTTATTTCTTTATTAAACAATAAGCATACAAAACAAAACAGTTTATGTGTAACCAAACACCCACACATCCAGTCATATATTTCATAAATGTTCTTATTAATAACTCTGTTATATGTCCTAGTTTTACTAGTATATGCAATAATTAATAATTTAAATATCGGGAGTAGGTCTTCCTTTTTTTTTAATTAAAAGTTTCTATTCAAAAGGCAAACTATGTGTGGGTTCATTTCTGAATTATCACATATCACATTACATAACTCTCAACATACTTAACTATACTTGTTAAAATTAATCGTATAATCATAATCAACAATAAATATTGCTAAAACTAACGCTACTGTTTAACCTTCGATTTCTGTCTGAAGACCGACTGAAGACACATAAATTTGTGCCCATTTCCTTATACTACTTTCGCGTAAAGGAGACAAATGTCACGTGAGCAAAATACATAAGACAAAGCGGGCAGAATTCTCACGTTCCCCAAAAATTTCGATAACACTTTTACACAGTCAGTGGCGTACCGTTTGATTGTTGGAAATATTCCTTCAGTTGCCTCTCGAGACGCCACTGAACTTACTTAATGTAATTAAGTTACTGATAAATTACCTCCCTTAATGTCATTCATAATATTTCCAAATTAATACAAATTGGGTAAAGAATAGTTAAGATATTTTTAAAAAATGTATTTTTTTTTGGAAATTTTAACACTCTGTATCTCAAAAGTTAAGAAGTTTAGGACATACCTTCATATGAAGTTTTCTTTTTAAAATAAACCCAAAAATCACCCCCTTCAATATTGACATTTAATTAGAAAACACCCTGTATAAAAGGAACACTTTGGTAAAGAAAATTTTATTTTGGAATTCGCGAAAAATGTTAGTTTTTGGTTAGCCACCAGAGAAAATTAAAACTTTTATAAGAAAATTCCCCATTTGTATTTTTTTCCGTGAATTTGATCAAATTTTATCGAAAAATATCAAACTATAGCCAGTTGAAATTTTTTCACTCTACAATTTTTTATACAACATTTTTCAAATGCCACTCTTTACAAGAAAAAGGCAGATATTTCTGCGAAATTCGAGATTTGTCGATAAAATTTGATCAAATTTAAGAAAAATACACAAATAGAAAATTTGCTTTTAAAAATTTTTATGTTCTCAGGAGGGGGTTCCAAAAACAACTTTTTTCGCAAATTCCAAAATAAAAATTTTCTTCACCAAAGTGTTCCTTTTAGCGTCACTAGTATCTGGTATAAATTTGGTGTGGGTCAGTGTTGCCAACTTAAGGGTTTTCCCCCAAATCTAGGGGGTAAATAAGCAGGATGGGATTTTTAGGGACGTAATTTGTTTGGGCTATTTTTTTTCACATTTTAAGTTAATGAAAAAGATTTTTTTTTTTTAATTAGGTACTGTGAAATTTCAAATTTGTCTTTTTTTTAGAGGTAATGACCCTTTTTTTCTCTTCAAAAATGTTTTCTTCTTCTAGGGGTTTTTGGTTAGAAATATTTATAAGAGTTGGCAACACTGGTGTGGGTCCCATGGCTCAAAGTCGGTCTATATAGGGTCACGACATTCGGCCATATTGCTTTGACGTGTTGTGACGTCACATCTCCCATTTTTCGGCCATGTTGTTCAGTGACGGAGATATACAGTTTATTGTATTAGTAGAACAACCGTTTACACAACAGTTTTTCATTAATAAAAGGTTGTAAATTCTTTTACTTTAAATAAAAAACATTTAGAATTACATCTTTCAACAAATATCACTTCTAAAACAATGCAAAATGAAATGCGCAAATTCTAGACGCCACTGAATGGATCATCAGCTTTGATTTTACCCAGTCTTGCCAACTTTTCTTCGTGGAGTGCCCTTCCTTGCGTCCCCGACCTCGAACCGCCTAAAAGTTGAGGATGTGTCGCAACCTTATAAATATAAACTAACCTTGCCATGGCTCTGTTTTTGGATAAAATAATTTGAAAATTCTATTTGTGCCCCTGCTCTTTAGCAAAGAATACCAATCCATAGAACCCCACAAATGAGATTTCAGCGTACCCTAAAATTTTTAGTACCTACCCTGACCAACAGATGGCGAAAGTAGTAGGATGTCGCTTTGCTAATACGATTGCCATCAGAAATTGATAGCAGTCGCTGACGAGCAGTCGGCCCGATCAGTTGGAGTGAGGATATACGCAAAATTTAATAAAAATAAAATCCCCGATAAATAGTAGTATCCTTGGATTATTAAATTTATTATTTCAGAATAGGATTTATCGATGGGTTTTTGACAAAACATCGTAAGCGACATCGTACTACTTTCGCCATCTGTTGGTCAGGGTAGGTACTAAAAATGTTTAGGGTACGCTGAAATCTCACTTGTGGGGTTCTATGGATTGGTATTCTTTGTCTTTAGTGAATTAATTACAGTCGGTTCTATTTTCGGAACTGGCACAAAGTATATATGCTATAGCTTGGTTCATATACTTGCGTAACGTGGTCTAATTGGTCAATTTCGAACGACACATTCGAAGTCGACCAATCAGAAAACGTTCTGCAATTCGCATTTCGCAGGTATATGAACTAAGCTTATCTTTGCTCCTTTTTTTTCAGGTGACCTTATACTCTATGATTTTTCCACTGCCAAGCAATGCTGCCATCTTAAGTTTAAGGAATTCACCACTTCAGTGACATTTGACTCAAACTCCTTCCGGGGCGTTGTTGCCAACTCCTCAAATGCTCTCCAAATCTTCAAGTAAATACAAATAGTCAATATTACATTTAACAACTTAAATTAAAGCTTATTTAGGTGTAAATCTATAAACAAATCCTATTTGAGCACTCTTGTGGTTTCTAGGCTCGATCCGGAATGTTTCGAGATGACCCTGCAAGCGGAACTAGCCTTACCGAATGAAGGTACCCAGATTGTTAAATTTAGACCAGACAAGAAGCTGTTGATTGCTGGAGGATGGGATGGAAGGTTGAGGTATGTTTGACATTGTGATTTTGCGGTGTCAGGTCTTGAGGTTTTTTCATTGGTTCTGTTTTAAATTAAACGTGAAATTTGTCATTCGCATTTTTTTCAGAGTTTATTCGTGGAGGACGCTTAGGGTCTTGGTGATCCTAAAAGAGCACAAAAAGCAAATTTCCGACATACAATTTTCACCGGCCGTTGTACGATACTGGGACTCAAAAGTATTTGCTACCGGTAAAATTTCCTTTTTTAAATAAGTATCTTATCTTAAGATTCATTTAAGGTATAGAATTACATTTTTCTATGACCGTTGAAAAACAAATTATTTCTTTTTATCATTTCCATAAAGATAATATAATACCTCCAGAGACAAGAATGAGACGGGCAACTAAATGTAAATAAATTATCCGAGAGAGAGATAGCTGCTGGGCCTTCCCTTGTCTGTCTTCAAGGTGTAAACGCAGATGGCGCGTGAGTCGACTTTATCGTTTGCCCGCCAAATTCAAATTATATAGCTGTGCTATTTTTGCCCTTAATGTTAGGTACTTGTTTTTTTCCTATTAATATAAAATATTGGGGTTTAGTTCAATAATTACACACACCTAATTAAAAATGTCATTTATTTGTTTTTTATAAAGATTTTTTCTTAAAGATAACCATGTCAATATTACCTGAAATTATCTGTTGAAAAGCACAAATTTAATATATACACTGTGATCACTAATAAAAGTCAATATTCAAAGTCCAATTAAAGGTAAAAAACCACGAAACACACAATAAATCACAGAAAATGTAAACAAACTGTCCAAACAAATCGGCCATTAAAAAATATCAATCACAAATATTGAATAACATTTCGGCGTGACTGCCTGCGGCAACGTTGTCAAGTTAAAAATATTCGATTTATGGTATATTTTCTTTCTCTTAATTAGATGCGAGCCAAAAAAAGGACATTAAAGTTTACATGCAGAAATTATAAACAACTTGGCAACCAGGCCAAAGCGATGATTGCTCCATCTACGATAGCCTGCCATGATGAAAGACAAAGACATATTTATTGGAACTTGCGTTAAACCAGAAAGAGATAAATACAATGGTCAAATTGTTAGGACCAGTTACTCGTCTCATTCTTGTGCTTCATGATTTTATAAAGAGTAACTTCTTTAAGAACTTTCATAAACTCTATGCACTTGTTAGATAAATAAGTATTCTTGACTTTGTTAATCCTGTAATTTTTATTTTCTTATATAGGTGGCGCTGATGGAAACATCGCACTTTGGAACGTCTACCACAACTATACCTACTAAACAATCTCGAAAAACTGCCAAAATCCTTTTAGTAAATTCCGTTTTACTTGTTTTGGTTTGGCCACATTTTTTACCATTACACCAAAAAGACAAGGTACAAATCAAAGAAAAAAAAACAATTTTGTCCGTCAATCTTTTTTTTTGTAACTGTTTTAAATATTTTAATCTTTTAATGTTCCTATACATTACATTTTAAAAACCTTTAGGGCTGGTATTTTCATCCATGGATAATAGTAAATTTTTGTGTGGTTAAATAGCAATGGAAGTCTCTAAAAAAATCACAAACAATTTTTAAGCTCTTCTGACGTATTCTTATCTTTGGTTACCCAGGTGTTTTTTTTTAAATCTTTAAATCGACTTACTTTAAATTTAAGGTATAATGGAATTAACAAAAAATTTTGTGCAAAAATTATGGTTTTCCTTCTGAAGTTTTATCTTTTTTATGAGTCCCTCTTTACTTTGAAGGTGTTTAAATACAGCTTCAATTGGCAAAAATAAAATAGACGTCCCTGGTTTCTTGGAGTATTCTCGTTGGCTTGGAATGTCTATTCCTAGCTAACCAGAATACTCCAAGAGAAATTGGGAAGTCATTTTATAGAATATTTATGTCAATGTGTCTCTAACTCCATTTTGTATCAAGAAACACACATCTGAATGGGACTTATCCAATTTTCCAGCTTACCAAGAACATTCACACCTGATTAGTAGGTGTGAAAAACTTACATTATATTTTTCTAAGAACTACCTTGTTTAAGATTTACCAGCCCTAAAGTGAGTGTATACAGGGTGTTCCAGAATATGTGGGCAATTTATTGGATTCATATACTGGGTGTGCGTCGCCTAGCGCAGCATAGGAAATCCCATGTAAAGGGGGCTCATTACTGGCTTCCCTGTACATTAAAAAAAATGTAAGATAACTTTTTAAAGAGACCAATATGACAAACCCTCATGCCAAGTTTCACAAAATTTAAATTTATTTGCAAAATTACCAAATTTTCGGTTTTATGTAAAACTAAACAAGCGCCTGTAAAATGAATGTTATTACTGACATAAGAAGAAGTGTCAATAAAATAGGGACAGCCTTAGAAAAAGTTGTTTGCTGGTGGCTGCTGTCTGTTTGGTTTTAGCTGAACCGATTTTTTAAAAATATTGCAGCTACATTTTATTGAATAATACGTTCTGCGTCTTTTCTATTGGTTCAATCTTAGACGGATTTTCTTTGTTTCGGGGCGGTCCCCTTTTGGTGTTCCATTCCTCTTTATACTTTGCATCATTAGGGTGTCCAACGAGCTCGGTCTTCTCTGGCTGGTCTGAAGACTCACTCTTCGCTCTTCACCCTGTACCCACTATCACTCTTGGCGTACCTCTATCTCCCGAGGACGAAACCACTTCGTTAGCGGTTGCCTGGGCCTATAAGCTAGGAAAAATTAGCTTGAATGGGCCTCAAGGTTCCCCTTGAGAGACGGCAGGTTAGTCACGCCGCTCCTCAATTCACGGCGTGTCCGGGAAAGGCTCCGTGGAAGCCGCCGCTGACGCCCCGGGTTCTCCGTGACGCCACCCACCGCCATGGCCACTTCATGGTGTTCGAAGCGCCTTACGACTCGCAGGATCCCAACCCGAGCCTGCGTCTGAGTTAGGATCCGCTACGCCAAGGATTTTCCTCTTCTGACTTCTAGTATATTCCTGTCATGAGGTCTTGCTGTTCCTGTTCTTTCGCTCCTACCGTTTTAGAAACCACTGTGTTTCCCTTTCCTGGTCTACGCTGTCCTGACGGCGTTGTAGTCCATGAATTGAGAGCGGTCAACGACATGGTCTTTCCTAGAGACTCGCTCTAGATTCCCACGGATACGAGTTCCTTTTTGGTTTCGGCAGGAATTGCGCCTCTGGTGCCGACAACTATTGGCACTACCTTAGCTTCTTTTACTTTATATTTAGTCTTCAGGATTTCTCTTAGAACGTCATACTTTCGCAACTTGCTTTTTCTTCCTTCAGCCAGGTAGTCGTTGTCCTCATGGCGGACTGTAACGTCGACCACAAAGAACCTTTTCCCGATTTTTGATAACCAGGTCCGGTTTCAGACTAACCTCTCCTGCTGTTATGGAGGGCTCTATGTATATGTCCCACTGGCTATGTCTGCTGCCTATTTCGTTAGTGATAATATTCTTGATCTCATCGTGCCTTTCGATCCTCTTGCCTTTTGTATGTAGACACTGGCCAATTATATGTCCCAGAGTCTCTAGTTGTGTGCCACATCTTCTGCACCTTATATCATTTTCCTTGCCCGTTCTCTTCATTGCGATCCTGTCTTCACACACATTCGCTCTCATCTTTAGCGCTGTTATCATTCTGCCTGGCTTTAATGATTTTTCATCCTTTAGCCATGAGTTTGACACTTTGTTGTCTGAGAAGGCTTTGACTGCTTTGCCTTGAGTGGTGATCCGCTTCCATCTCCGGAGCTCTTCTCTCTTTTTCTTCTGTGTGTAGTTCCTTATTAAACTCATGTCTATTGGAGTATTTATTCTGGCCGCTCTTGCCATTTTCTCTATGCTTTTTGTTAGCTGCGATCTCACTGCCAGTGCTCTCATAACCCAGTCTTCGCTGTTAACGAACTTGTGGCAGGCTCTTATTTGGCTACCTGTTATTTGCCATTCTAGTCTCGGAATGCCTAGTCCACCGTCCTTTTGTCTACAGTGCAGGAGTCCGTTCGTCACGTTATTGGGTAGGTGAAGGATCTCTTTGACCGTTTGTCTAATATCGCCATCTATTGCCTTTAATTCGGTAATGCTCGTGAGCGCCATGTTGAGTTGGTATGATGCGGTGCGGTATTTGATACTACGTGATTAGCTTGATCTTTTGCATGGGCTTTAGCTTGAGACGTTTTGTTCTGCTTAGTATCTCATTGATCTTTTTCCTTATGCCTTTGGTGTTTACTCCGTACCATGGTGATATTTCCATACCTAGATATTTCCATACCAACGTGTATTCGGCGTCGATGGCTGGTATCCTGTGTCCATCTGTGCATCTAATCTCCGGGTCTGAAACATACCATGAGTCTTTTGTCTTGTTAATCTTGAACGTTGATCATTTTGATGCTGAGATTTTCATTTGGAGACTGTTAAAGTACTTCTCTACCACTCTTAGTTGCTCTCTTGCACATTCCTCGTTCTCCGCCACCAGCATGAGGTCATCGGCAAATGCTATTGTCGCTATAGACGTGTCTTTTCCCACTGTGAAACCACCTGTCATTTCCAGCCTTCTGAGTATTGGGTCCATTATCAAGTTAAACAGTAGTGGACTTAGAGGGTCGCCTTGCTTGACACCTCTTTTGATTTGGATATTATATGTCTTATCCGCCACTGTTATCTGCGTGGTGACGTCTTTGTATGCGTCCTTAACAATATTGATCATGGGGTTGAGCATTCCCCTTTCTTCGAGTGCCTTGATAATCGCTTCGTGAGGTACCGTGTCAAAGGCTTTGGAGATGTCCAGCTGGGTTATTATTGCTGACTGGCCGCCTTTAGCCACTTTCATGAGTTCATTAAGAATTTGCAAGTTGTTATAGCACCCAGCCTCCCGACACGAACCCTTTTTGTCTGGCTGTTATTCTGACCGCTCTTCTCAATCGTTGGTCGATGATCCCATAGTACGCTCTACTGATTATCGAAGTTATTGTAATTGGCCTTAGGTTTTCAGCCTTTTTTGGATCCTTGCCTTCCTTGGGGATTAGGCTCGTTCTATTTCTTCTCCATTCAGTCGGCTGCACACCGGTCACCATCGCCATGTTTAGGATGAATTTTAATAGCCTTTTCTTGCTTTTCGCCATCGCCACCGAAATGCCATCAATGCCCACTGCGGACTTTGTTTTCATGCCTCCTAGTCTGTTGCCTATTTCCTTCTCAATTATACCTTATTAAATTTATTTGAAACTTAGCACGAAGGTTTATCAGATTGGTCTCTTCAAAAAGTTATCCTACATGTTTTCTGTAAAATGTACAGGGGAGCCAATAATTAACCACCAAGTTTCTATAAAATTTTTGTCCTAAACCCTTTTTACTTTATTCTTGAATAAGTTCTATATTGCTTAGTATAATTTATTTATATATATATATTTTTATGATAAAAAAGTATTACTTTTAGGACCCCTAAAATGGTGTCGTTGTAAAACATATGCATTATTTACTTTGCAAGGACCGGACTAACCCTTCCGTAGTAGTGCTAGTTATTTTTACATCCTGTATAAAATGCAATAAAAATTGTATTTTTGAATAGCTTAAACCCTAAGTTAAAAAAGAGACTCCTGTTTAATGTCGATAAATTAAATTATTTCATTCTAGCGAGTACTAGAAAAGTTATTTAAGAAAAACCTGGATTCAGCGGCATCGTTTTTATCAAAAAAAATACAGTGTGTCCCAGGATGGGTGTTACAAGAGGACAAATGAACCAAAAATTTGGTAATTTTTAAACGCCCTTTTGGGAAAACTGGTCGCATGGTTCAAAACTAATAAATACAAAATTTTACTCCGATTGGTAAGATACAGGGTGAATTATAACTAAAAATATGAAAAATGTTGTAGAGAATTAAATTTTGGACCATGCGACCAGTTTTTCCAAGAGGACGTTTAAAAATTCCAAAATTTTTGGTCCTATTGTCCTCTTGTAACACCTATCCTGGGATACACTGTATATATAGAAACTTGTCATACTATTTTTAATAATCTGTAATAATCTGGAAAATTGCACACATATTCTGGGACCCCCTTCATGTAAATGTATTTGTTAGGGTTCAATGTTTCTTTAACCATCCTAAATGGGGTTTTTAAGTATTATTGAAGCAGCCCTCAATTTAATTTTAGTCAAAAAATTAATTGGACGTAAAAACAATGAAATTAAAGCTATTTTTTAAAGTCTCAAAGACCTTGGGAGTTTACCAACACAACCTATGGTCTTTTTTGTTTTATAGACTGATGCAAAAAGGGATTTTAAATGCCATGTTACGGGAAAAATGCTAAGATGTTTTTTTATTTATTATTTCTTTTTGTTAATTGTTTTCTCCCATTTTTAAATTTTATAGGTTTCTTAGTATTTTTCTTAAAAACTAAACAATTCTTTTAGTAATCGTTATAAGATTTTAATTGTGATATTTTTTAACTACTTGTATATTTTTCCATTGAGATAAAAACAGATTTTATATGATTGAAAGAAATGTAATATAAAAATAAAAGGAATGAGAAATAAAAACGTCGTGTTACTGCAGACCCAAATATGTATATAACCCCTAAACCGAATGTCGAATTCCCACAGCACTCGTGGTCTCATGGATAAACCATATTATTTTAACTAAACCAAAGGAAACTAAACCCGGCGGTCCTTTCTAGGAACTAAACAGGTTTACGCCAAAGGGTCGCTCGACAATTGGCTAAGTCTGATACAATGTAATCAGGGGTGAATTAAGTAGCTCCTTAAAAGTGAACTATTCAAATATAAGAATGCAGTGGTGTTGGCAGTTGCCGAGTAGCAACGCCGTGGCCTACGTGATCTCCGCAGATCTCCGTGATCTCTCTGTGTATTGAACTCAGCTGATTTTGGCACCTGTGTCAAAGACTATACACGATGTTTTCAAAATATTGGCAAAAATGTTAGGGAAAAGGTCAAATAAATAATGAAAAACTAATAATAGCTATTATAAACATTGATATGATTAGCAAATAAATAGATCAGGTGAAAAAATGAGTTTTCCTTTATCTAAAAAGGTGAGTAAACAAGGAAGAGCGTCATTATTTGAATATTTATTATATTGATTTTCAACCCACACTAATTTGAATATCAAAAATTTTGGTTTTCAGAGCTGTTGTTCAATAAAATTTAATCATGTCCACGTTTAAAGATTTATTCTTTAATTCCTATTAGCAGTTTTCTGGAATTAGTAGTAAAACTTTTAAAAATGGAAGCTACTGTTGGAGCAGCTATCGAGAATCTCTACCCAGCATTATTACAATGCTTTGGAATAATATTATGCGGGTAAGTCGCTTAAATATTTAATAAATATTGCTAGCCTTTACAGCTTACTTTTTTTTAAATAGATTTTTACAAAAATCAATCTATAATTTTAAATAGGTTTCACGACATGTATTTTGTGTATATTTTTCCTACTGCCATTTCCGTGAAAACAAATAAAACATCAGGGAAAAGAACAATGAATGTCCATTAAAGATGATCATGATAAAAACAATAATTTTTAGGTTTAAAGCTCAGCTCCCGCACTCTGTAACTTGATAGAAATATGAAATAGACAGGAAAGAAATTTCCTTTTTATTTCTTGTCTGTACTCCTTATGATATGAATGATATACTACTGTACCTGAACACGTTGGGTTCTTTAGTGGAAAAATGCAGCCTTTGTAGAAAAATGCAATTGTCATTTCTTTAAATACCTATATGTTTTTTTACTTATATTTTATATGTTTCATTTATTTGGCTTATTTATTCATATTTTAATCAGTTCAAATCTATTATAATTGTTCTTATTTTCTTGCATTCTAACCTGTGTTAAGAGAAATATATCAACTTAAAAATAACATAACATATTTTAGCCGTGTGCCCCCTATACTGACCTTACAATGTTGCCAAATTTGAAAAATCTTCCAAAGCCTACTTTTCAAGAAATCTACCGCCTCAGTTGCTCTTGGGACAGTCTGTATTGATATACTATATTTATTTTAGCTACGCCGCTGGTCGAATGAATTTAATATCAGAGACTGAAGCAAAAGGAATGAATACATTTGTCGGCACCTTTTCCCTGCCGTCCCTGATCTTCATGTCTTTAGCTGAGCTCGAGCTAAGTTCTGTTAACTGGATATTTTTGTTATCCATTCTGTTATCGAAAAGTATTGTGTTTTTTTCTGTGATAATCGTAACATTATTGGTCGGAAGACCGTTAAATCTAGGAAGAGCGGGTATTTTTGCTATTTTTTGTACGCAGAGTAATGATTTTGCTATTGGATACCCAATTGGTAAGTAACATATACAGTGTGTTTCCTAATTGCGGTAAAAGAATTTAAAGGGGCGTATTCTTGAGCCATTTGTTTAAAAAAAATTCATATAAAGATGGGTTCTTAAAGTTTTCGTTCTCAAGATACAGGCTGGTAAATTTTTCAAAAACTGAAAAAATTCGATAACACTTATTTTGGTAAAATTTGTTAGACTAGATATAAACGTTATTTAATCAAGAATATGCTGTTGTTTTTACATAATTGCTAATAGAAAGTTATAACACTTAATAGTCTATACAGGGTGTCTGAAAAAGTGTGACGTATCAAAGTTATATTTTTTTAAATGGAACACCCTATATTTCATAACGGTTTTAGATTCTACTTTAAAAAATAACTCAAGTTTGTTCATAGTACTAAGTGTCTAATTTTATTCGTTTTTGTGATATTTGATTTTTTTGAAAAATGCAGATGTAAAATTAAATTGATTTTACTTTAACACTTTTAACACTTTAAGCTTTAAAATGTGTAACAAGATTAGAAAAAGTCTGCCATATCATACGTAGGTCAAATCAAGATCAAAGATTGTACAGGGTGATCAAAAATAATTTCAATTTTTCAGAAAATCAAATACCCATATCTCTCTTATTTTAAATGGAACACCCTGTATTTTTTTACGTCACATGATGACAAATAAAATACTCTTTCAAATGGTGTATAGGTTGCCTATACCTATCTTTTGTGCTTTTTAGTAAAATCTGTTTTTACAAATTTTTAGTCCAAATGTTTATTTAAATTAAAGTTGGCTGTGACATAGCAGCCATTATTATTTTTCTTAAGAAAATAACAACGGCCATTTATTGATTACTAGTGTTTTAGTCAGTTTATAGGAAATTTCAATGATTTTAAATAAAAACCCTTCTTCTACAACAACAAGATGATATAATATTGGTAGGATGTGAAAAAATGGTTTACTTTAGTCTAGAGTTAATCCTGAAAAATAATCCAGGAGAAACCATCTGATAACCTTAATAGTTGCTTTAAAAAATTTGATTATAGGTCACAGAATGTCGTCATAACTGACCAGAGGCGTTATTAGGATTGTTTAAAAACACAAGTTGTATCATTACCACATTCAGCTGAAATAAGTGTTATTGGAAGTAGCATTATAAGCAACTAATAATTTTTTTCTGTGAATTTTAAAAATAGTAGCAGCTAATACAAAATCTTTTAATTTTGTGCTTTTTTCTAACAAATTTACATTTTGCAATAACAGCTTAGTAAATAGGCATAGCTATATCACAGCCTACTTACATTTAAATAGACATTTGGAATAAAAATATGTTAAAACGGAATTTACTTAAAAGTATAAAAGATAGGTATAGGCAACCTATACACCATTTGAAAGAGCATTTGGTTTGTCTTCATGTCGTGTAAAAAAATACAGGGTGTTCCATTTAAAATAAGAGAGATATTGCTATTTGACTTTCTAAAAAATTGAAATTATTTTTTGATCACCCTGTATAATCTATGATCTTGATATGACCTACGTATGATAAGGCAGACTTTTCCTAATCTTGTAACAAATTTTAAAGTTTAAGGAGTTTATATTGTTAAAATAAAATTAATTTAATTGCACCCCTGCATTTTGAAAAAAAATCAAATATCACAAAAACGAATAAAATTAGACACTTGGTACTATTAACAAACTTAAATTATTTTTTTATGTAGAATCTAAAACCGTCATAAAATATAGGGTGTTCCATTTAAAAAAATATAACTTTAATACGTCACACTTTTTTGAGACACCCTGTATAGAGTAAAATAATTTTATACTGTGGCCTTATCCGACCTGTATATGTTTCAGTATTTACTTTTTTAAAAACCCCATGGTTATCCAGCTACAGACCGTGTCGAATATGGTGGGCCACCCTATATATATAT
>JACEGR010004049.1:0-93573 GCA_014170235.1 Listronotus bonariensis | reverse complement strand
TTTTCCACACCTGTATACTGGGCTTTTCATAACACAAAACAAAAAGTTGGGTTATTTTGTCTAAAACTGCCCAACATAGAAAACAACTAATTACACCACAATATTCTATGGATAAAACAACATAATTAACCTATCCAAAATTTTTTCATAACTTTAATAGCAAACGAGTTTGATGGTATTTATTTGGGTACACGCCTAATGGGAATGCTTTTTCTCAAACAAAATAAAAAAATAAAGAATAAAATTAAATAAAAATTAAAATTCTAAAAACTAACTAATATTTGGTCAAACGTTTTAAAACCTATGCTTTAATTTTTAGGATATTCTAAAATGTTTTTTTGTTTCTGCTAACAGCACATCATAAAGGGCGATTAAAAATTATTAATTTTGTTTTAAAAACCTTTAAGCACTCTGTAGGATGTATAGTAAATTGTAAAACAGCAAATAACAGCGGTTTTCTTAAAATTAGAGCTTCCCTTTTTTCTAACATTGTTTTTTTAATTGTCCTATTAACTTAATTAATAAAAGAAATAAAGCATGAGCATATACCTAAAGAGGTTTGGGAAGGTACCTTAATATTGTTTGTAATTGTAAAAAAATCAAAACGTAATTACAAAATTACCAAATCAGGGGTCAGTTTGACCCCGCGCACCTACTTAGAGAGTTACCTTGAGCTTGTATTGGTGTTTGTAGCACGAGCATGCATAAATAACTATTTTTCTACAATGTGTATTACTCACAGTTTGTAATTTGCCTTTAAAAATAATGTAATTTTTAAAACCTATGACACCAAATAATCCATATATATAATTAAAAAATAAAAAATTACTTCTTAAAATAAGTTAATAAAGATTGTCTTTGTAAAATGTTAAATACAATATTTTTATTCGTTTAAAATAGTGAAATGCGATTTTCATTTAAATATATCATATTTAAACCTAGCTGACGTGTTCTTATAGCTGTCAGCTTAACTTTAAAAAAGGATTTAAATTTAGCGGCAAGCGAAACAAGAAAAGCTGGCAGAACAAAATAATAGTCTCTATTTTTAAATAAACTTAATAAATAATTTTACAAAAAACATGATTTAAAGATTGTACCATTGTAAAGCACAAATAATGACTATCTACCCACAAGAAATAAAATTGTTGCAGAAAATATAAAAAATTGTATTTTTAATTTAAAACCAATTTTTTTTTAAGAAAAGCGATATTCTTGCTTTAAGCAATGACGTTTTTGTATTGAAGATTATGAAAGAACCGAGTACCTATATGCGATAATATTTATGGGGCCTTTATTAATAATAATACGTTTTTCAGGTTTTTAGCTAAATGTAATTTTGGAGAAACAAAAATTAGGGTTGCAACACTTGTCACAGAAACGTGAAGGTGAAAACAAATTTTTTACTTACCCTTAAATAAAGTTTAGCTATTTAAGTGTAATAAAAAAGTTTTATATGTAACTAAAATACCGAAAATTTAAGAGATTGGTATTTTCGTTAATTAAAATTTGTATTCTGATTTTTATTTGAAATCTGACCTAAAACTACCTATAAAAAAAATTATACAAAATATCAGTTACTTTTTTGGTTAAAAAAATTCGTCAACTAAATATATATGGTAATAGTAAAATATAATAATTTATTGCTAAAAACGATTTTTCTATCTATACAGTCTACTTAAGTTGGCGTCATATGGTAAACTTTTTTATTATTAATTTTGCAAAAAAAATATTGTTTATAAAAGGGTTTCATGGTCTAAAACCTAAAATACAATAATAAGATATCAAATCGTGTCAGTCATCTACGAGTTTTGGCCAAAAATGTCATTTTTGCTCAAGATTAAAGTACCTGCATTTTTGCTAATATCGAAAATTGTTAAAAAGAAAAAGGTTATAACTGAAAATTGCTTCTCAAATATGAAATTTCGATCATTATTTTTTTGCGAAATTCAAATAACTTGTTTGTACATTAGTGCATTATCTATTCTTCCTATTTTAATAAAATATATTGTTGTTTTATGATATTTATAATCATGAAATATAGTGCACCAATGTATAAACCTAAATTTTTGCCATTATCGCAGAAAAGAAATTGTAAATAAACCAAAATGCATATTCTAACGTTATTTTTTTTATTTCTAAACATTTTTCTTTAATAAACATGTTTATTATTAGCCATAATACAGGTACTACACTCCTAAGCAAAAATTGCATTTTTGTCAAACCTCGTAGATGACCGATACAAATTGATATCTGATGGTTGCTCTTTAGGTTTTGGACCATGCAGAAGTTTTAATAAAGAATAACAATTTTTCGTAAAATCAATAATAAAAAGTTTTCCATATGACGCCAACTTACGTAGACTTACTGTATATTGATATATTTTGCTTTTTCCATAGGTAAAAATATATTTTTATAATCCCATTTTCGCCATAAAGTGACTTTTTTAACAACCGCGAATTAATATTATAATAATGGTACAGGGTGTTTTAGTAAAAAGATCACACTTCTTTTTTAAATGGAACACTCTGTATATATAAATAATGTTAGTTTTTCAGCAATCCCCATACCAAAACTGAAAAAATTTACGATATTTTGGATTTTTGAAAAAATCATGACCAAAACAAAATTTTAATATATCCATACTTATGCTTGACTTTTTATATTATTAGAAAATTAGGTGGACAATCACCTACATTTAAATTTTTTTCTATAAATTATACAGTGTGTCCAGTAACTAATATTTACTATTATAGTAATTTCTAGACACCCTATATAATTTTTGTAAAAAATAAATGTAGGTGATGGTACAGTTATTATTTTAGCAATCTAACATAATATACAAGGTAAGATATATTAAAATTTTATTTTTGGTCAAAAATTTTTCCAAAATCTTAAATATCTTAAAACCTTACATTTTTGGTATAGGTATTGCTGATAAAATTTATGTTATTTTTATTTCTATAATCCAAAACGGCACTAATATACAGGGTATTTCATTAAAAACACAAGTTTAATATAAATCTTTTCTTTGGAGCACTCTGTATAATTCCACCATGTACAACCCCGTTGAAGCATTTTACAAGTTATGGACTAAGAGAAAATTGGTCACGAAAATCTGTCGCTGGCTCACGGACCATACTTATTTTTATGCTTGAGAAATTGTGGAGAGCAAATCTTATTGTTGCTCGAGGAAAACCCCAATAAAAGTTTGTCAATTGTAATTTGTCGAGATTTTTACACTACCCAAGGTTTTTTATTTAAGGTTTATTGATATTCACAGCCAGCAAGAATTAACCGCCCTTACTAACCAAAACCGGTATGCGGTTGCTGCTACAACCAGTAGTGCAGACTTACTAAAAAGCACAAGCACGTGTAATTTGATTGGTTTGAAGCGCTACAGACGGTCACGCACAACTGTCACATTGGGGAGGCCATTGTTAGTTCTGGTTAAATCTTGTTTTTTAATTCCCTAATAAAGCGAATTACGAAAAAGGTTCAACTAACCAAATAACCATGACCCCACCCACCCACCCCAATGTGATAGTTTTGCATGACCGTCTTGCAAGCTGTGAAGTTAAATTATTGAAGAATAGACTCGCAAGGAAAAACAAGCCTTAAGGAGATTAATTTCCATTATTTTTTTCCATAATATTTGCTGAAAGTTTTTAAGAATATAGCTCTCGTTGTTCAGTACTTGGTAGTTTAAATAGGTACTTGACTCATATTTCTATACGTCATGCCAGCACGAATATCAGGTAATCAAACACTAGTAGGAAAAGACTAAAGAGATTAAAATCATTCCTGATACGATAACGCGTCGGCCTCACTTTGTCTTGCTTTAGACCAATATAAGTAGTGGCAAAATTGTCATATATCATATCACAAGACCTATAAATGTAATTATTTAAACTACCCAACATATTTTAAACAAGATTTTTTTGGAAAATAAATAAATGTACGATAATTTATTAAAAACAAGTAACCGCACGGTCGAGGGTTTTTTAAAATTATTGTTTATAAAACTATTTGCAAAGCATATCTTTCAAAAATATTTGGGTAGTTTAATTGATTTAAATTTGTAGGTCGAGTAGTATATGACTTAGATTGTTTCCTGAAAAAATTAAAATCAAACACAGAATTTTACTGATTATAAAGATTGACATTTTTATTAGTTTTGACAAAAATGTTTTCGCTGTTAAACAGTACATGTGATTTCAAAACTTATTTAAACAAAATTTATTTTAAAAATGGTAGAGTCTGATTGTCTATTTTATAGTAAGGGAAATATCCATGATAATTTTTAATCGGCACGACTTGTACAACATTTATAAAGTTCATAATAAGTTTGCTTATTTATTCACCATTTTATTAACTTTTTAGCTGAATGTGCCCCTGGAGATACCAAAAATGACGGTTGCAATGATTGTGCCTGTTCGGAAGGGGGAGTATGGGCCTGTACCGAAAAGTTATGTCTAAGAAAGCCTTAAGGTAAGTGCAGCAGGGGATCACGACACTCGATTCGATCAAATCGACCAAGTCAATGTGCATCTACATAAATTTAACCCTGACATTCGATCGAGTTTATCTTCGGCAACTTTCGTTTTTCTGTCTGTTGGTTGAACTATATCGAATGTCGTGGCTGAGTTTATGAAGATGCACATCGACCTGCTCGATTTGATTGAATCGATGATTTTTTTGTAATTAATAAATAAAGTTTAGTAATCTGTGCATGTAATATGACAACTACTTTATAACCCGAGAATATAAAGTCACATACTACATAAACATTTAAAAAAAATTAAACCAACTCTAAAAAATAATAAAACTATCTAAAAATTAAAAAAAATGTAGTAAGGGTAATAACATATTCTCGTAGTATTAAAGTATAAAAGCTATTTTTTTATTTATTTATTAACATTGAGTAGCTGAACTCATATGTTATTACCCGACATCTTTTTTTTCTTATTATTTTTGTATTATTATTTTATTATTTAATTAAAAATAAAACAAAATAGTTTTTTTATAAAACTTTTTTATTTAATTTTAGATAATGGCATCTCTCCCTATCTAAAAACATTTTATTAACATTTTTTTTTATTAATATTAATTGTTTGACCTAAGATATAATTTCTCGAATTTATGCGTATAGGTTAAGAATCTCCCTGTAAATGTGTGTAAAAATAAATTTAAAGCATTTTTAGATATCGAGTGAATGGGCTTTGACCGACATTTGACACACCCTGTATGTAAGATCTTATTATAACAGTGGTCCTTGCCCTACATAATTATATTTGTTTAAAGCTTAAACCATTCTTAAACCCTTTTTTTTAATGTTTTAATATTTTTATATTTGCTTTACGTTTTTAGGTTCAAAAGTAAATGGTTACTAGTAATTCCGCATGGCAGAATATCAAGACTATGGAGTACTTATTTTGGGTATATTAAAAAATAACTCTCATTTTTACGTTTACAATAAAAATTTATTAAAATGTATTTACTAAGGTTACAAAAATTAAATAATAAGAGACCAAAATATGTTTTTAGTTTTATTGCATACTAAACCTACAGAATTACAATTGATTTTAAAAAATTTTAGTTTTAAAGCGGTTATCAAATAATGTAAAATTTTCTTTTTTTTATTAAAAAAATTATAATAATAAACAGTAAGGAAAAAAATTAATGATTACTTACCTGCAAAAGGAAATTTCTACGAACGTTTAGGATAAAACCATTATTTTTTCACGTTTAAAAGGTCGGATACAATTAAGGTGTAATAGGTATGTCGTTGGTTTAAGAATTAAAATACGAGTTAATTAGGGTAAAAACCAAATGTTTTGCCTATTAAAAAGAAAACAAAGTTGATGATGGCTCAAAGAAAAACGTGGGATCCCAAAGGACCCCGCAGTTTTTCTTTGGCCACGCAGTAACTGACCATGAATTTAACTTGGTCACCAACTACAAGATCATTTGAAGGTTATTGTTAATATAAAAGGTTTTTAAAAACAAAATTTTTAGTGTCAGTAGGTTTTTTTAAATGAAATACCCTGTATATTTTAAAAATTTGAACTCTGTTTTAAATTTTACATCAAAATGGAAACCAACTAAATGTTAATTATTGGTGATTTTTGAGATATCAGCAGTATGATGACATACTTATTAACGATTGCAAGTAAAGAAAAAAGTATTATATTGGTTCAAATATTTTTAAACAGTTCTATTATTGTCAGAGTGACAAATAAATATAAAAACATTTATTTAATTACCTTCCATTCTAAAAAACAACTAATAGGCCTTTTAGCAATTTAGTTCATTTAAGACACATATTTACTTAATTGCACTAAAAACAGCAAAACGTCAATTATGACTAGTTTCTAGGTTGGGTAAGTGAATATGTATTTAAAATAAACTAAATTATAGTAGTTTTTATAACAGAAGATAATTAATTACATGTTATTTTAATATTGGTCACTCTGGCAGTGACAGAGTGACAATATTATTTATAAAATATGAATTTTGATGATGTAGTTTATCAATTTGTCCCCCTGAGTAAAAACACTTGGTTCAAAAACAAAAAAAACAATAATTAAATTTTTCTTTAATCTTAAATAAAAATACCTTTTAACAAAATAATTTTTCGTAAAAACGTTAAAAGCCCTTTTTGCAGCATTAAATTTTCTTTTCCTACATTTTAAAGTACAGGAAACCATATTTGGTAAACGTTCTCTATACATCAAAGAATATTTTTTGATGTACAAGAAAACAATTATTTGCCAAGATTGTTGTGTCCAGGCATCTCAATAGGCACCACGGGCAATATTATTGGGAAAAACAAGTACGCCACTGAGTTTTATATTTTTTTCAATTAAGCAATGAAAAATGCAACTTTTTGGTTTCTTGTGTTTTCCTTGCTACTTTAATTTCTTCTAAAAAGTACCCATGGACAACATGGTAAAAACTAAATAAAAAAATATATAATAAATGGGCCATCATGTATTTTATCGAAAATCGTCATTTTTCCTATTTACTTAGGTCAAAATTGTTAATTTTTTAAATTGTGGATCCTATTCTATGCTGTTTATTTCTCTGAAAAATCCTTGAATACTAAATTTTGTAAAAAAATATTTAAAAATAACTTAAATTAAATGGTAAATTTAACACCTTGTATCTTGATAACGATCAACTTTTCGACTAAAGAAAACTGCGGTGGGTAGGTTGTATTTTGGTGCGAGGAAAATGTGGTAGCATTTTCTAATAACCTTTTAAAGATACCCTGTATATTTTTAAAATCATATTTATTCGGGATATGCTAATACTTTTGAAACAAAATTTAAAATTAAAAAGAACTATACGGAATGCTCAAAAAAGCAGATACATATTAAACCTAAGTTTCTTTGTTTTAAAAGAACACCCTGTATGTTAGTTGCTTTTTAGTTTTTATAAATGAAAATAAGGTAAGTTTAATTGGCGATCCTCGTACCAAAAATAAAAGGTTTTTGGGATACAGACTACATATTGACCCATTTTAATCTCAAAATGCGGTTTTTGAAGAAAGCTTTAGATTTTTTTAATTCTTTTATTATATTCTTTCCATTTGGTTGTGACATTTTGCTAACACAAAAACAAAATTGCTAATTTTTTTATATGGGGCAACTTTTTTGTTCTAAATGGAACACCCTGTATATTTTTCTACTATCTTTAAATTTAATCTTTTATCTTTCAAATAAAATGTAAGAAAAGCTATAATTACTTCCAAAAATAATAAAACTATTGATTTAAACAAAAAATATTTGGCTTTTCTCCGGAATAAAATTAAAAAGTTTATTTAACATTTTAAGAAAATTAAAACTTTTATATATTATTAAGAACTATTTTGCTCTTACACAATATAATAAAAGTTATGATTACTTTAAAAGAAATAAAATATTAAATTATTTAACTTTAAGTTACTTACGATGCAAAGATTTCAATCTATAAACAAAGTTTCATGAGCAATCGGGTAAAATTATTTTAATCCAATAAAATAAAATCCTAACAAAACGCCCGACGGGAATTAGGCCAATGGTTGCGTCTTAAAAATGTGGTAAATAGTTTACCAAAAATGTGGTAATCAGTTTACCTAAACACTTTAAACGTTGTTTTAACGGCGGCGATTCGCTTAATTTGGCTTTTTGATTTTCAGTGTTTATTTGTTATTGTTGCAAGAAAGTAATAGTTGTTTTAGTTTTGGATTTTTGTAATTTTATTGTCCTGTTTTTACTTTCGTCGTAAACTGTACGTACCACATTTTTGGTAATCTATTTACCACATTTTTGAGACGCAATCATTTTTGGTAAACTATTTACCACATTTTTGAGACGCAACCATTGGCCCAGTTCCCGTCGTGCTAATGAACCTTTCTTTATAGATTGAAAACTTTGTATTGTAAGTAACTAAATATTAAATATTTTATTATTTTATTTCTTTTAAAGTTATCATTACTTGTTATATATTGTTTAAGAGCAGAATGGTTCTTCATAACATATAAAAGTTTATTTAACATTTGTTTTTAAAAACCCCGTATAATTTTTAGCAAAAATTCTAATGTAGATAAATCTTACAGTTTATAGTTTAGCCGTATAATATAAACCGTAAGTAATGAAGGATATACCAAAATTTTGTTTTTGTCATAAATTTTTAAAAATTAGTAAGTGGTAATAAAACCTACCTTTTTATTTCTACAATCTAAATATCGGCTATAATAGAGAGTGTGTTATTAAACAAAATAAGTTTAATATGTATTTTTTTATTGAGCAACCAGTTTTTTTTTCGCCCTTTCGGGGTCATCCCACCCAGGCCCGACGACCGCCCCCTAGGTGGTGCACTGCAGCCTGAAGGCTTATTGTACTTTGACCCCTACTTCTTCCCATTCACACACCATTCATTCCATAACTTGGATGGTTGTTGCTCGGTCCGTTCGTTCACCCCCGAGCAGAACACCGCGTGCCGTTGCCCAAAACCGACAACGTCGGTCACCCATCCAAGTTATGTGCGCGCACTTCACTGCTTAACTCCGGAGATCGACGCTGCCGATACAACCGGAGCAGCCACAAGCGCGCCTTTGAGCAACCAATATAATTTTTGTATATTTTTTATTTGGCTTTTGAAGTATTCGCATATCCTAATAAAAAAATATTTTTATAATAAAAGGTGTCTCTGAAACAAAATGTTTCAACGGCTTATCGCAATTTACCTTGGTCGAAAATCTTATCGCTAGCAAGGGTGGTAAAGTTTTTATTTAATTTTGGTGAGTTTAAAATATTTTATTTAATATCACACAATTCAGTATTTAAAGGTTTTTTAGAGTGACGTGTCTTGTTAAGATGTAATTTTATTGGATTCAAATAATTTCAACAGTGCTAATGAACCTTTGTTTATAGATTGAAATTTTTGTATTGTAAGTAACTAAATAATAAATATTTCATTATTTTATTTCTTTTAAAGTAATCATAACTGTTAATATATTGTTTAAGAGCAGAATGGTTCTTCATAACATATAAAAATTTATTTAACATTTGTTTTTGAATACCCCGTATAATTTTAAACAAAAAAGTCTAATGTAGAGTAATCTCACAGTTTATAGTTTAGCCATCTAACATAAACCGTAAGTAATGAAGGATATACCAAAATTTTGTTTTTGTCATAAATTTTTAAAAATTAGTAAGTGGTAATAAAACCTACCTTTTTATTTCTACAATCTAAATATCGGCTATAATAGAGAGTGTGTTATTAAACAAAATAAGTTTAATATGTATTTTTTTATTGAGCATCCAGTTTTTTTTTCGCCCTTTCGGGGTCATCCTACCCAGGCCCGACGACCGCCCCCTAGGTCTTGCACTGCAGCCTGAAGGCTTATTGTACCTTGACCCCTACTCCTTCCCATTCACACACCATTCATTCCATAACTTGGATGGTTGTTGCTCGGTCCGTTCGTTCACCCCCAAGCAGAACACCGCGTGCCGTTGCCCAAAACCAACAACGCCGGTCACCCATCCAAGTTATGGGCGCGCACTTTACTGCTTAACTCCGGAGATCAACGCTGCCGATACAACCGGAGCAGCCACAAGCGCGCCTTTGAGCAACCAGTATAATTTTATTATATTTTTTATTTGGCTTTTAAAGTATTGGCATATCCTAATAAAAAATATTTTTATAATAAAAGGTGTCTCTAAAACAAAATGTTTCAACGGTTTATCGCAATTTACCTTGGTCGAAAATCTTATCACTAGCAAGGGTGGTAAAGTTTTTATTTAATTTTGGTGAGTTTAAAATATTTTATTTAATATCACACAATTCAGTATTTAAAGGTTTTTTAGAGTGACGATTCAAAACATGCCAAAATTTTTGTTGTACATTCTAAATGGAGCCACCTTGGTCTATGTTCAAAATGCTATAACTTTTTTGTCTTGATATGATATGGCTCTAGTAAATATTTTTTATTTTATCATATTTTGTAAAGAAAAATGGTATACTTACTAAATATCGCTACGAGCAACAGTTTTTGAGGTATTTCAGATTAAAGGTTTTATTCCATACCAAAAGTCTTTGTTGCATTCCTTAAGCTTTATTTAGGTTATCCCGCGGTCTGTAAAAATAGTAACATAAATTATTTGTCTTATACAATGATTTTGGGCAATTTGCCATTTTCTAAAAAAATTGCTTAATTGCAGGATACGGGTGCACCCATATAATCTTGTTTGCATTTTTTTACACTTCATCTAGGCCACCCGGCTTTTTCAAAATGATATTACAGTTTGCGTATGTCAAAAGAAAACGAATTAACGTAATTTTTCTTAGTTAAAAGGTGATCGTTTGCGAGATACAGAGTGTTAAAGTAAAACAAATAAATAGAAACTTTGACACCCTGTATCATACAAACAAGCAAATTTTTAAGTAAGGTAAATTTTGTTAAATAGCTTTTTTCTGACCTCAAGAGTTTGTCCATTTTGTTCCGCTGCTCAAATAAAATTTCAATCTCTATGTAGAAAAAACATTTCCCACGTTTAAGATCCTAATATTTATTTTAGATACTTACCATTTAAATTTGATTTTTTCCCATAAAAAAGGCACGTATTTTTTTTTAATTTCCAATTTTTAGTCACTTTTTACTGTATTATAAATCGTTTTGATAAACCTTACGGCATAATTTAGGCTTTTTGAGATTGCTTTTCTATTTTTTTTTTGTGTAACTCGAATTTTTATTACATGAATTAATCATGCAAAGGTAAAACTTAACTTTTTTGTTGTATGATTTTTAACATATTTCTTTACAATAATAAATTTTCAAGACCCAGTTCAAGTTATAACTGAAACGTAGTTTCAAAGAACGTGAAATATGCTGTTAGTCCATAAAAACGATTTGCTTTATAATAAAAAGTGGCAAAAGTGGCTAAGCAATAAAAATTAAAAAAAACATAAGATAACTTCAAAGTTAAATGATAAGTACTTAAAATTAATATTAGGAGCTTAAACTTGGTGGGATTTTTTACAAGTAGATTGATATTTTGCTTGACCACCGAGAAAACTTTTCGGAAATAAATCATCCTTATATACAGGGTGTTTCCTAACAACGTTACGGAACTTTAAAGAGCGAATTGCTATGAACCCAAGTTCATCAATATATTGGTATTTGATAAATATCTTAAATATTTATAAAGCGATTTAATTTAAATTTGATACAGTCCTTTTAAGTTATTAGGCGCTTATTAAGTTTTAACTAGATAAAAATTTTGAAAACCTGAAAAATAAATAATTTTGTCCTTAAATTAACATGGCTCATTTAATTTAAGGTCAAAATTGTATTTTTGTTTATTTTTGTATTATATTGACTATGCATACGTTTTAAAATAAACTAATTTAAATTTAAAGCTAAATACAAAGAAAATACAAGAGTTTAAAAATCTGTATTTTTGATTGTTTGATCAAAAATAAATAAGAAAATTGCAGAAGAATCAGTGGCGTGTTTTTTCTCATAATCTTGGCTGTAGTGCCAATTAGAACTCCACATTACCCAGTTTTTTTTTAATCTATGTAAAATTTAAACTAAAACGATTTAAGGATATTTATAAAAAATCGACTATTTCCTATGTTCATATGAACTTTTCTTGTCTTAAATGACATAAGGTATCATCACTTAAAGTTTCATACCGTGGTTTGGAAACGCTCTGTATGTTTTAAATTCTCTCAAATGTTTTTTTCTCATTCAAGCTTTATTGGGGTGAATAGCGGTGAGACACAGGAATGAAACGATAAGCACTCTTTATATACTATTTTGAAAAATAAAACTAGTTTAGTTCGAAAAATATTTTATTTATTCTACGTCTTACATTACCTACCTAAATATTAGCACAGTTTCTTAAATTAAAATTATACTAAGGGCATTAAAAAAGATCTTTTTATAGCAGTATACATTTTTGTTGTTACATTGCTTCATAGCCCAAGTTATAATACTCTTGAATATAAAGATCTTTTTAGATGCATGTAGTTCTATTTTTAGTTGATATAGTTACCATATTATATCTTTAAATTAAAATATATACTTAAGTGTACACTTAAAAAATATGTACATATTTTAAATTCTAATATACAAGATATCCATTATCTAATAGTACGCAGCAAAATCACAGATTCCTTATGCCAAGTTATTCAACTAACTATATCTATTTTCGGAAATTGTTCCGAAGGTGGGAACAACTCCGATTTTAACCTAATTCAGTATACGGGGGTTTTCTAGGACGCTGATCACAAATCTGAATTTATGACTATAAATTCAGATTTGTGATCATTTCTAAAACAAAACGTTTCCGACTGGAAACGTTTTGTTTTAGAAATATCCATCATCAAAGTTGAAAATCGAACAAACCCTATTTTAACTATATTTTTCCTTTTTTTTGCACATAATTCTTGATATAAAGCTTAAGTGGCACACATATTTGATTTTTACCTTTTAAAACTTCGTTTTTATGTACTTTACACCTTTTTTCAATAAATAGCGAACGCTTTACTTTTGTATCCATGGTTGTTGCGTTTTAAACATTGGTAATTTATTTGATAGTCTGTAAAATACATAGAAAATGGGGGTTTAGAAGGTGAAAATCAAACATTGTGTGCCAAAATATAGTAAAAATGGGGCTTGTTCCGCTTTTAACTTTGTCGATGGATATCTCCAAAAGAAAACGTTTCCGACTAAAAATTCTTTTAGATTCATCGGTGCTCCGAAAAATCCCCTTATATAAAAATTGGGAGTTGCCCCCACTTATCAGACAATAATCCTAATGTATTTTTAAAAATTGATAATAAGGAAGATACTGAATATTAAAATAAAAAAACTATTTTTCCTTTATTTTTAGTTTTTAAATTGTTTTTAAATATAAACTCATTAGATTCGATGTTAATTTTTGTGTTGGCTAGAGGGCACCTTCTCACTACCTCTAACTTTTAAAACCTTGTAAGTTTTTGTTCAAGCACAAAAAATTTACGATGTTTTAGAGAAGGTCAAAGCAGTATAGGTATCGCTCAGTAGTAAAAATTAACATCGGATTTAAATAATTTATGTTAAAAACCCCTAGACACCAAGTTGTTTCACAATTATATTGATGTAGTAAATATTAAAATAATTTATGAGTAATTTATGTAACAAGTGTATAAAGTGATATTTTTTTACAAATGGGAAGCTTGACAGCACAAGCCGTTAGGCGAGTGCGGTAATCCCATGAAAAAAGACACTTTATGCATGCGTTACATACCATATTTTTTTCCACGACGTATAAGAATTTCCCCAAAACACCATTTTATACATGTTTTATTTATCTAAACCTATTATTTTTAATTTTTGCAGCACAGCCATTATATTGCAACAAAAAATCATAGCCTCCTTATTTTTTAAGAGATTATTATCCTCTTCCTAAATATGCAATCTTTATTTAATTTTTAAAATTGTAAGTACTTGCTTTTTGTAAAAATAATACTAAAAAGTATAAATTCCTTTTCCATTTCTTAGTCATCCAAATTCATTATTACTATTAATTTTCAATAATTTTTAATAAATTTACTTGCTTTCTGTTAAATTTTAAAACTAGTGACACATGAACTAAAAGAAATAATGACGAAACGAAAGGTAACTTGACCGTTTGGTTCAGTAGATTTTATGTTTACTGTCATTGCATAGAATTGAAATTGAAAAACACTAATTTAAAGTGTGAAAAGCTTGAAAGTATTAAAAAAAAGTTACTTTTTTCAACACTTTATGTAGCTTACTAGAATGAAGTACTTTAACTTTATGTTAACGATTAAAAAACAGCACTTTTTAAACGAACGGGTCGTGGAAATTTTGTTTTTTTACTTTGCTGCCCTCTACATTCCCTACAATTAACTTATAAATATACAGACTGTCTACGGATGGGGTTTAAGAAAAGGAAAAATGGACCAGAAATTTAAGTTTTCGGGAAATGCATTCTTCATAAAATTTTTGTTTGTAAAAATTGGGATTCACGAAGAGGAAATTTTGATTTTGTATACAGGGTTCCCAAAAACCAAAAACATATTTTCTCAAAAAGTAAACCACCTTAATTTTTTTATTTTTAAGCAAAATGTAATTTAGAAAATTTATTTCAATGACTTTATTAATGTTACAGGCGTTTTCGCCAAATTATGGAGTTCAATAAAATTTTGTATTTGTGTTGTTATATATCCGAAACATTATTTTAAATAAATTGTCTCAATGATATTTTGCTTAAAATTAAAAAATAAGGATAGTTTACTTCTTAAAGAAAAATCGTGTTTTTAAATTTTTGCAAACCCTGTATACAAAATTAACAATTTTCCTTTTAATCTTATTTTTTACAAACACATTTTATTTATGAAAAATTACTTTTTCGAAAAATAAAATTATTGGTCCATTGGTCCTTTTATTAACCGCAACCGTAAACAGTCTATACAGTGTGTCCCAGGTTAAATGTTAAAAGCATGACAATAAAAAAATGTATTTTTTATTGTCATTTTCTACATTTGCATTACAACTATATACAATATAATGTGTTAGAGAGAGCACAATTTAAAAAATGATAATAATTTTTAAATATTTATTAAAAATTTGCCGCCTTAGGCCAAGTATTTTATCAATTTGTTATGCATAATGTAAAAAATTATCAAAAACATTTTTTTGTACTTTAATTACCTAACTTTACATTTTGACATAAAATTTAATTTGTCACAACATTAACATATACAATTTTGTCCTATTTTTAAAAATAAAGGTACTTTACTCTTGGTCATTTTTCATATTTTTAGGTATAATTTGCCCTGTAAATTACCAATCGAAGTAAAATTTTGTATTTATCAGTTTTGGACCATGCGACCAGTTTTCCCAAAGAGACGTTAAAAAATTTCAAAAGTTTTGGGTCGTTTGTCCTCTTGTAACACCTATCCTGGGACACACTGCATACAGTGTTTGTCTAAGAGTCAGGACTCCCTATCCTAACTTTTAAATTGTTTTATATTTTATCATGAAAATTTGAGGAATAGTAAGACAATATAAACCAAATTTTAGGCAAAATTACAGATATAAATGTCAAACTAAGAATTGGGCGCCATTTTGGAAAAAATATATAATGTAAAGAGGGGTCTACTTTATAACCCTAGAATATAAAGTCAATACCTTTACCTAGCACAAAACGGCGGTACTTTGAAAATTACCTGAATACCTGTTTTCGATATTCATATTTCCAGAACTAATATGGTATTTTCTTAAAAGGTCTTTAAGATATATTTTTATTGGTGATATACAGGGTGCGTCTTTATAAAAATATATACTGTTTGTCCTATCCTGTACATTATTCCCTAAAAAGCTTTTAAGAAAATACCACATTATTTGTATCTTACTATATTAGATTCGGAAATATGGCCATTCAAATGAGGTATTCATGTAATTTTCAAAGTACCGCCATTTGTAATAGGTAAAGGTATTGACTTTATATTCTGGGATTATAAACTACTCGTGAGGAACTTTAAAATGATATGCCACAAGATCCCCCTTTCTATTATTTTTTTGTTTCAAAATGACGCCCAGCTGTCCATTTGACATTTTATATCTGTCAATTTTTGTCTAAAATTTTGTTAATTTTGTCTTACTAAAGTCCTCAATATTTTATGAAAAAATACCAATAAATTTAAAAGTTAGGAGAGGCGATCCTGAACTTAGACAAGCACTGTACAGGGTGTCCGGATTTCGTTGCAATTGCAAGGTATCTTAATTATTGTTAGAGATAAAGACTTGCGGTTTTCGCGAACTGTTGCTATTTTTTTATGAAACAAAAGATGGCACTAAAAGATTTTTCATGGCCCTCTTTGTTTCCGACATACAGGGCTAAATTCATTTTTTTTCATTTTCAAACGTCCTTTGTATTTCAGTTGTCTTGTAACTTACAACAAAAGCAAAAACTGATGTTGGTTGATATTTCTACGTAAAATCGAGTGGTGTCGTTAGATTTTTAAAAAATTTATATTTTGTGAAATATTACGAAAGCGTAGAAGGACCACATACTACTTTTTTCAAATTCCGTAAAAAATACGAAATTTTGTAAAAAATACGGAATTTTATAAAAAATACGTAATTTCGTAAAAAATACGGAATTCCGTAAAAATACGAAATTCCGTAAAAATACGATATTCCGTGAAAAATACGGAATTTCGTAAAAAAATACGGAATTTTGAAAAAGAGGGAATTCCGTGAAAAAATACGGAATTTCGTAAAAATACGGAATTTGTAAAAAATACGGAATTCCGTGAAAATACGGAATTCCGTAAAAATACGGAATTTTGTAAAAAAATGCGTTGCTGGGATCATTTGCAGCTTGGTGATAGTGTCGAAAGGATGTTATTAAGATATGGCGGAAGAGGTAAGTACTCGTATATTGTTACTTATACTAATTTGCATGTTGTTGGAAAAAATCGCTGTTTTGTTGACAATTTTTTTGTAAAAAGAGGACGCCACGTAATTGAGTATCACAGTTTCCGAACAATTTAAATATTTAAACGCATAAAATACTAACAATTGAACTAACAGTTCATGAGTTTTCCCTAAAGGTGAGATCGTTACACCGTATAAATAAGTGCTCATGCACCCTGGTTATTTTAAATCTATCATTTTACCGGTAATAAACACTATACCCGCTTTCGAATATTCTCGGGAGGTTTCGGGAGTTACGCATGCGCAATGGCCAAAAAATCGGAAACTAACCAAAAAAGATTTTTCTCTATGACGGGAAAAAATTTGACATTTTATCTCTTATAACGATTTTCAACCAAAAATGGTGCCGTAAAAATAACGATTTTCAACCAAAAATGGTGCAGATTTGACACATATTTGACAACTAACCTAACCTATACTTTCTGTTTATTTCTGGTGTAGTAGCGTAGTGTGGAATTATTCGCTTTCATTAGTTTTTCTTAATATCTAAGTATTTTTAAACTTGTTTTTTATTAGTATTGCTATAAGTCTGGCTTTAATATCTTTCAAGTTTATTAAACGAAATGTTTAAAAGCAATGTCACCGCTCTCAAGTCTTTCACCGCTCTGTAAAAAGGGTGCTGAAAGAATGATATAATTTTAAAAAAATGTTACAGCTTACCTTTTATCACATAACAAGTGTTATGTGCCTTTTATATAAAAAAAGTATGTACGCACACACTATTAAGAGGGAATGCCCGCTACGAACGAAGTAGGTTTCGAATATGTGAAATACAGTTTTATTTGGTTTGTATGGTATGTCCACCTCTCGAACGCTCTACCACAAGACCTTCTCTCTAAAAAAAATGTACTTATTCGCAAAAACCAAAGTGAAAGTTAGAAATGAACAAAATTTTTACACCCTGTAGTCCATTTTTGTACAAGAAAATATGACTATAAATAATTTTTTTGTTTTAAAACACTTTACATCATTTGGCAGACAAAGGTTTATTGTAGGCAATAACCATTTTCTTTTTAAAATTTTCCGCTTTATATCTAAGCAAATTTGCTCTTAAATAACCGATTTTTTGTGTACTTTTAACTATTTTTTAAATTAGTGTGAAGGCGTTTTGAAACAAAAAAATGATAGTCGTGACCTAGTTTATTATCGTGTCAGTATGCCTGTTTTTAACTTTTTAAAATATAACTCTTTGTGTACCTGCATTTTCTTGTACAAAATCATAGAAATAGTAAAATTGTCATAAAATTCTCGAGCGATTCAACACCCTTAACCACATACATAATTAAACTATTAGTACTTCGATTTAAACACTGTACAGGGTGGCCCCCATAAGATGCCACCCAACTTTATCTCGATAACAACAAGAATTAGAAAATAAATGTCAATGAAATATAAATGTCAAGGAAATTTACAATTTTGCAAATGTACAGGGTGGCCCACATAAGACGCCACCCAACTTTATCTCGACAACTACAAGAATTAGAAAAAACTTTCAATTCAAAAGTTATAGGGTGTAAAATCAACTTCAGTCCAAAATATTTTTAAGTATACAGGGTGTCCTATTTTTAAGATATGACGACATACATAATTTTTTTAAATGGAATGCTATAGTTTTTATTAGAAAGTTCAATTCTTTATAAAATCGAATGGTGTCAACGAGAGATGTTACCATGATGGTACCAAAATGGTACTACATGGTACCACCTGGTGCCATGGCAGGTAAAATTGTAAATTTCCTTATTGCTTTGTTGCTTTGTTTTTGCTTTGTTTCTTTCTTTGTAACATAAATAAAACAACCATTTTTACAAGCTTTTATTTAACTCGACTTGTTAGTTAGTTAAGTATGTTAGTGAGGGACAAATCATGAAATTGAAATTTGACCCACTTGTACTTGTCCGATCGACTTGAAATTTGGAGAACTTACTTGGTTCGCGTGACAATACATTTTGGCATTTTTTTTGTTTTAAAATTCAAAATGGCGGATCCAAGATGGCGGACGATTTTGCTATTTATGAACCGATTTTCTTAAAAATAGGTATCTAGGGGTTGTTGGGGTTGCTGATTACAAATAATTGGTTAAGAATTTAAAATTCAAAATGGCGGATCCAAGATGGCGGACGATTTTGCTATTTATAAACCGATTTTCTTAAAAATAGATATCTGGGGGTTTTTGGGGTTGCTGATTACAAATAATTGGTTAAAAATTTAAAATTAAAAATGGCGGATCCAAGATGGCGGACAATTTGGCTATTTATGAAACGATTTTCTTAAAAATAGGTATCTGGGGGTTTTTGGGGTTGCTCATTACAAAAAATTGGTTAAAAATTTAGAAATGGCGGATTTAAGATGGCTGGTGGTTTTGCTATTTATGGACGTAATCGCTCAAAACTTACAGGAAAAAGACCTTGTAATAATAATGCATTAGCGGAAATGGATAGGTTAAGGCGAATAAACTAAAATGCATACAATAAAATAAATAAAAAAAAATTAAAAACAAGCTTTTACTTAAGCCTACTAAGCTTATGTACTAAAACGAATAAAATAAGTTTTTTTGTACTAAAACGGATAAAATAAGATTTTCTCTCAAATTTAATATTGTACTTATATTTAATAAATACTTTTGCTAAAAGGTTGTCGCGCTATGTGTTAATAGAAGTAGGTACTAGTCAATTTCACTAAACTTCCTAAAGTATGTAAGTATTTATATTGTTAGCAGTCTGCACTACCTTTTAGCAAAAGTATACACGGAAAAAAAATCTGGTAAATATTCATGCAATTATAACCTACATAGTTACAATGTGTAGCACTATAGGCGCCAGGTACAACGTACTTGTAAAACTCGCTCCGTTTTTGTGGCAAATAATGTGCAGTATTTAATATTAAAGTTTATTAGTTTTTAATACTTTTGTAGCAGAACTTACTTACCACATTTTCAATACTACTATAATGTAGTCAAGATTCATATTTGGTTACTGTTGTTAGCTACTATCAATTACAACACTTTAGGACTCGTTGATTTTCATAACAGAAAATTAATGACAAAAATTATACTTAGAACGTTAATAATAAACATATTTAACACAATTTTGTCGCTAGCACACGATTTTTTTCGTGTAATGAAATTTAAGTACAATATAAAATTTGAGAGAAAAACTTATTTTATTCGTTTTAGTAAAAAAAACTATTTTATTCGTTTTATTACATAAGCTTAGTAGGCTTAGGTAAAAGCTTGTTTTTAATTAATATTTTTTTATTTATTTTTAGACTTCGGATAAACTTTAAAACCAGAGTAGGTACGAAAATATCATAATATGTATATGCGCAACCGCCATTATCGATATCTTCACCAACGCAGACACATAATAATTCGATTGCAACGTTGCCAATTCCCATTCCAAAATCCGAAATAATTCAGGTTTCGCTTTGAAATTACACACTTTCCTCATACATTATTTTAAAAAGTTTTTTAACTTTTTTATGAAATAGTTCTTTAATATTATTAAGAAATTTTTAATCAAGAAGAAGCTTAGATTAAGAAATCATGTTTTCAATGCAGGTGGGGCAGACTAAATTATTTGACAAAAGCGGAAATTACAGAGTGCTCCACACCGAAAGTTGAGCCGCGGAAAGAATGCGTTTAAGCAAATTATCACACTCGCCGTACAAATTGAATAGATTATTGTTTTTATATTTTCCTTCCGGTCCTTCAGACGTCGCGTCGTAGCTCTAGATTTAAGGTAGGTTTATACGGACAAAATTAAATTAAGGAAAACCAATAAAATAACGGCTCTATGAGTATGACAAAAGAGCGCTGGACAAAAACGCGAAACAGTTATGTATAATTAGCTCAAGTCTTTATTTATAAAAAAAATGTATGGTGGCATTGGTCAGTTTTGTATTATTAGCTGAAGTCTACAATAATTATAAAAATATATGCAATATAACACACTTTGGTATTAGAAATTGGAGAATTACATTCGACGATATCGTGTAATTATACACAGATTGGCATCATCGCCAGATAAACCACATTTCAAGAATTCAAGATGGCCGTGACTTTAGTCACTATGGCAACCCGACTGGCAGGCAGTTGTTGGCCGAAAATTGCCGAAATAAGCTGAAGTGTTCTTTTGCGGATTAGGTATTAACAAATTGTAAGTGCGTCTCTCTCTAACTTATATATTTTTAGAAAGACTAACAATATGCTTTCACTACAAGTAGTACTCAGTTACGGGGTTGTCATAACTTTTTTATTCATGGATTTATTTTTGTTATTTAAAATACGTATTCGGGCTGACTACATTTTAAATCACGTTTAAAACATAAAAAAGAAAAACTCCTGCGAAAATGGGAACACTTTTTTTTGAATAAAGAAAAATATATTTAAATCTTGTTTTTCCTATAGAGAATTTGTATACTATTACAGAAATTTATTAAAGAGAACCTTCATCTTAAGAACGGGTAAGTCAGAATTAGGTTTTACTCTGTCTTACTTATATATTTTTAGAAAGATTGACAATATACTCTTACTGAAACTAGAACTCACCGACCGATTGCCCTAACTTTTGTCTTTCGGGAGATTTACTTTTTCTATATTATAAAACCCGTGTACGGACCGATCACATTTAAATACATTAAAAAGAAAAACAGAACTGAAATAAGAATGCTATACTTTTTTAAAAAAGGAAAATATCAATCAAGTGTGACATTGTGTGATTGTAAACATTCAAAAAGTGCAATAAAAAATCCAGGTCCGTATTTAAAAAAATCAAGTTGATAGTAGGGGCGCGAAGACAAAACCTTGAATTTAAAAACATATTAAACTGACCCCAGATTAAAAATAAAAGAACGTATTCCGTTTTTGCGTTTTAATCCGTTGCGTTGCGCTTACTCGGTGATGTATTCTAGAAAATGAGGTTTTTATTTTTTTACATAAACTTATATTCAAGAAAAAATTAATTAGAACATTATACAGTGCGGTTCTTTAATCTCCCCCCTGCTAACTTTTGAATCCTTTGGTATATTCCCATGAACATTCAAGATACTAATAAGGCCAAAAATACTACTTTTTGACAGGAAAATTAGTCAAAGTAAGTAAGTAGTCTTAGTAAAAAGTTTTATAATCCAACATGGCGGCAGGGCGCCATCTTTATTTCTTTTTAAATGGAATGCCCCACTTTTTATTGGATATTCTGATTCTACGTAGAATTCTAAGCATTTTAGCCATTCATATTCCTATACCTAAAGTTAATAGTTTAGGAGCTATAAACAATTGAAAATCGGAATTTTTGAATTTTGACCAACTACTGAGCAAAACCAGTTGAAGATAGAGCAAAATTACTTTTACTTTTCTACCCAAACTTTTTAAGGGCTATCTAATAAAAATAAAAAGTGAAGGTTAATTGAAGGTTCAAAATTCACCTTCTTTAACCTTTAATTCACCTTCTCTTATTTTTTTAGAGAGCTCTTAAAAAGTTAAAATAGGAAAGTTAAGGTCATTTTGCTCTATCTTCAACTGGTTTTGCTTAGTAGTTCGTCAAAGTTCAAAAATTCTGATTTTCGATTGCTTATAGCTCCTAACCTAACTAAACTATTAACTTTAGGTATAGGATTATGAAGGCTATAATGTTTGGAATTCTACGTAGAATCAGGATATCCAATAAAAAGTGGGGCATTCCATTTACAAAAATAAACAAAGATGGCGCCCTGCCGCCATGTTGGATTATAAAACTTCAATTTTCCTGTCAAAAAGTAGTATTTTTGGCCTTAATTAGTATCTTGAATGTTCTTGGAAATATACCAAAGGATTCAAAGAATATTAAAGGGCATTAAAGAACCGCACTGTTTGTTCATTTAATGGAGGTTTTATCAAGGAAAGTGGCACCTTATAAGGTCTAGTTGATTCCATATTAAAAACATAACCTCCTGTGTCTACGCTCCTGTGGGTTATTTAAATTAAAAATATGATCATTTAAAAGCAGATATTGATAAAAAATAAAAAAAAGTGCACGATAAAAATTAAATTTAAATAATTTTTGTAAAATGGTGGTAAAAACGTAGACTCAGTAGGTGGGTAGATAATAGTATGTCTTGTGGGGTTGTGTGTCTCTTTTAATGTAATGCTTTAAAAATTAAACATAGAATAATTAATCCTGAAATTCCGGATTAAGTTTTCCAACAACATTCAGTTTTTCTTCATAATATTTCAAAAAACATTTATTTAAAAACTTTTTGGTTATTTTGTTTTAGGCAAATAATTTTGATACTATGAATCTCGACGAATTTTTAAGAAGTAGAAATTTATCGGAGGCTATTATACAAAGATTCGTAGATGAAAAGGTAAGTTAATATTATTTTAGGGTAAACGGTAATGTTAATGGTAAGACTTTATTTTTAAATCTCCTTTACTTTATTTTTGCGAAAAGTTCTTTATATACCGGGTGATAACGAAATAACCACCAAGCCTTTTATTTTTTTAAATGAAAATCTATTGCTTTTGAATTTGAATTGTAATCAATGAAGATTAAAGGGATTATTACTTCTGTTTAAAGCATCTATAATTGTGCAAAGTTTTATTCTCAAAGCTTATTCCAGAGAGGAGTATAGATGAGTCGAATATGGGCTGAGTGGAGTGAAGGCGCCCAAATCACACATCCAACCATTATAAGTATTATAATTATATAATATTCACGCTTGTATTTTGGAAAAAAAAGTCTAATTTTTAACATAATTTGGTCCAATTTGGCAAACTAAATATTTAATTTTACACACCTTCCTTCGAGCAATTGTAATAATGTTATTATCGGGGAGAGATGTAGCTAATTCTGCCGCTTTAAGATGTGACTTTGTATGCCTATTTTAAAATGAGTTAAAACAAAATAATAGGTTTTTTAATTACAAAGTTCTTTTATACAAACTTCCCAAAATATGTAAGTATTTATATTGTTAGTAGTCTGCGGGACAGCCTTTTAGCAAAAGTATTAATTAAATATACAATATTAAATTTGAGAGAAAATATTATTTTATTCGTTTTAGTCCATAAGTTTAGTAGACTTAAGTAAAAGCTTGTTTTTAAAAATATTTTTTTATTAATTTTTAAATACTTTTTAACCTGCTTGTCTTTTACGTATGTTTAGTTATTCGAAATCTAACTTGTTTTTCAAATAAATATATTATGTATATTTTTTCAGATTGACATAGTTGCCATTAAGGCGATGTCCGACAATGAACTAAAAGATTACCTCCCGGCGCATGGAGACAGAATCGCCGTAAAATCATTTTCTAACAAAGTCAGACGGATCAGTCTCATCGAAAAATTGAGAAAATCAATTAACAATCAAATGGAAGAACCAAAAAAAAAAAGTTTATCCGTCGGAAAAGAAACTAGAATAATAGAGGTCGCATGGAGACTGTATTGCGTCGAAACAAAAAAAATTAAGAAGGTTAGAGGTCCCATTGGGGGCAATAGACGAATTTCTGTGCAAAAAATCTGTACATCAGATGGTATTAAAGCAAAGGCTATAGATTTATTCTTCCCAGATGGTGTATCAGTTTATGGAAAAATAGATGAATTTGAGACAGAGTTACTTGATTACAAAGACCACAAGATCCAGGAAGATATAAATATTAGTGAAATGTACGCAAGAACTGGGATGAGCACACTTAGGTTTTACCTATCTACAAAAAAAAGGTTACAGATAAGGAAGGAGAGAATTTTGTTCCTCCACATAGCGCCACTGTTAATGTAACGGAATCTTCAATGGAGCTAAGACCAAGAGAGAACAATACAAAAAATATGGATGATATAGACACATTTTTGAATGAATATTTATCTGAAACAACGGCAAGCACGACAAGCCAACCTTTAAAATCCTTTTACGAATCCTTTGGTGATAACGATGCTGACGTGACTGGACTCTCTCCTTTTCCTACTGCATCAAGTCAGCCAACAAATGAGGTAATATATCACTTATTAAAGCTGCTCTCTTTCGATAAGAATATTTGGAAAGAATAACAGATAATTATAAATAAAACCGCTGCCAAATTAAGTGCCCTAATGCTTTCTCTTATACATAAAAACCTAAAATATATTTTTTTTGGCACTAGAAATTATTTTTCAGTTTTAATTTTTAAATTTAAAAAATATAAGCAACTTTAAAATTCTTCAGTAATTTGAATTTCATTTATTTGAAAAAGTATGTAATTAGCGACCTTAAAAACCTCCTATATTAGAGCTTAATGTAAATCGGTTCATATTTTTGGAAAAAAATCCTGTCTGTCTGTGTGCTGTGTGTGTGTATGCGCGATAACTTTCGAACCGTTAGAGCTATCGCTTTGAAACTTGGTACATAAATTCCTTGCCACAAAACACATTTTTAGGGGGTTAGAATATTTAAAAATTTATTACTTTTACCATGAAAAATGTTCAAAAATAATAAAAAATAGCAAAACCAATACATTTTCATATAGTTTAGAAATAAAAAAATCCAGTGGCGGACCGTTTTTAGGGGTCAAAATGGTGAATTTTCCTATTTATAAACCAATTTTCCGCAAAGTCGGTTATTGGGGGTTTTTGAGGTTACTGATTCTAAATTAATTGTCAAAATTTAAAAATTCAAAATGGCATGGCGGATTCAAAATGACGGTTTTACCATTTATTAACCGAATAATTTTAAGCTTGGGTTTTGGGGGTTTTCGAAATTGCTGATTTAAACTAACTTATTTTAAAAATTCAAAATGGCGGTTCCAAAATGGCGGTTTTTCCTTTTTTATAAACTGATTTAATTCAAATTCGGTTATTGGAGGTTTTTAAGGTCGCTACTTACATCCTTTTTTAAATAAAAATTCAGAATACCGTGCTTAAAATGGCTGATTTCTTGTCGCTTGTTATATTTTTTAAATTGAAAAATTAAAACTAATTGATCCGTTATAAAGTATTTAGTAATTTATGAAAGGATTATAATTTTTCCTATAGTTGAACGTTGGGGTTTTTAAGGACAGTATTAGAGTGTTGAGTGTTTTCAACCAATAACGAAGAAGTCTGGTTATTTTTTTTTTTAATCGAACAAGCAACGTCCATTTCGTTTTGCGAACCCAGGCGAGCACTTTTGTAAAAACAATATTAAAAAATAAATTTTTATACCAAAAAATTATTGTAGTTATTAATGTATAGGAGAAAGCATTATGGCAGTTAATTTGGCAGCGGTTTTATTTTGTTTGATAGATATACAGATTTTAACACGACGAGCCTCCATTGTAACTTTATAGGGAAAGAGTTAACTAAACTATTTAAAATCTTGTAGGGGTATATGGTACAGTACGAAGTTTAAAAATTTTAAACTGACATTGAAATGAAACACCCTATATTATTTCGAACATTTGGATTCCACATAAAATTCTAACACATTTGGCTATTCATATTCCTATCCCTAAAGTTCACATTTCGGGATCCGCCAAAAGAATTATAAATCAACTAATTAATTATAGCTTATACTAGTAACACGTAACACTAACGATATCGTTAGTAAATTGGTAGATCCTAATCCTAAATAATCCAACCTTGTCAATGGGATCCTTGATCAAGGATACCATTGACAAGGTTGGATTATTTAGGATCCTTGTTGAATTTTTGTTGTTTTATAACAAAATACTGAAAAATATATTGAAATTTATATGAATTTAGTTCAGTATTTGGAAAATTTAAAATTCTTTTATGTGGGTGCATGTCTTCTTTTATTTAAAAAATAGAGTTTACTAGATAACAAAAACGTTAATATACGTATTACTAGTAGTATAGTTTAGTTAGATTAAAATAGGAGTAAATACTATGAAAGGATAGTGCTTCGATTTATAGGGAAAATGGCTGTTGATAAATTTTCGATTTTTTTTTATTATTTTACCTGCTTACAGAACATCGTCTTTTGTAGTCAGAGTTTCTTATTGTGCTAAAAACAGCATTCCGGTATCTTTTATAATCATAAAATTTCCTTTTAAACGTACTTAAAAAGATATCCCAGTACATTTGTGACTCTTAACATGATTTAAATGTTCCTTCAACGAAGGCTTTTTTGATTTATTAGATATATATTTTTTAGGTCTCAAGCAATGAAAAAATCCTGTGACGGTTCTGTATTTACGCAGGGGTCATATTTTCGAAGATATGCTTAATACTTTTAGGACCCATAAAGACATAAACAATGTGGAAGTTAATATGCTTCTACCCAATGGAGAACGCGAAGTGGCCGAAGATATGGGAGGGGTATTTCGAGATGCGTTATCCGAATTTTGGAGTACTTTCTATGAAAAATGTACTGTTGGGACACAGGTTAAAATTCCATGTTTACGGGATGATTTTGGCGCTGAGGAATGGGAAGCCGTTGCGAAAATCATTGGAATGGGTTGGAGAGAACAAAAGTATTTTCCCATTTGTTTGTCAAAAGTTTTTTTAAAAACTGTCTTTTTACTAGTTATGAAAAAGAAGAACTACTAAAATATTTTTTATATTTTGTATCTGAGACAGAACGCAAAGTAATTCAAAATACTTTGTCAGATTTTAGTTCTTCAGATATTGATGAGCTTTTAGATATTTTTGGCAATTTTGACTGCAAAAGACTAATAACAAGAGACAATTTTCAAAGCATACTTGAAGGGGTTTCAGAAAAAGAACTAATTCAAAAACCCGAATTTGTTTCTAAATGTTTTGCTAATACCAAGGCTTTAGAAAAATATATATGATTGACGAAATATATTCGTCATCCAAACCAACAGCTAAAAATATTTTAGCTCATGTCGAAACAGATGAGCACAGTGCCAATGGTAAAAGAGTCTTTTCATATCTCAAAAAGTACATCAGGGAGGCGGATATTGTTAAAAGAGGAGCATTTTTAAGATTTTGCACCGGGTCTGACATAGTAAATTCTACTATTAAGGTCACCTTTAATCAAATAGATGGGTTTAAAAGAATTCCCATCGGTCATACATGTGGCTGCTTGCTTGAATTATCTGATACATATCCAGATTTTGTCACTTTTAGGAGTGAATTAAATAATGTTCTAACCTCAAATATATGGATCATGGATATTGTGTAAAACTATCCCCACGAAAACGTGGGAGGGACAGCGAAAATCTTTCTAAAATTTCAAATTTCATATAAAATCGATAATTGTATAAATCCAAAAAAGTAATTGTATTAATCGACAATTTGTGGATTGCATTGGCAATAAAATTTTTCGGGGTTCGATTTTCGGTGCCGATTTTATAACACGTATCCGTAATTCTATTGCGATAGCTATAATGTTCTTTGATAATATCAAAGAAAATAAATCTCGTAGTTTTTCGTTTATTTTTTTAACTTTTTTAAGTGTTATTATTTACTTTAAAAATACTGTTAACATAGGATGGATAGGATTTCAAGATTGGTTTATTTTTAATGGTAAACATGGAATATTATTTTTTTAGCTGACATAATCCTGTGCTATTTTATTAAATACTTACAATAAATCTATGTAACACATGCTAGAATTATAAAAAAGTCGAATAACTGCTTTCATTAAGTGGGCCATTTCCTTACAAATATTATAATGTTGAAAAATGTTAATCAGAGTACTATACTATCTCCAAGGAGAAGACCTATAAGCAGTTGGCTTTAAATATTTATTTCCTGGGACCTAAAGCATATAAAAAATTTTCAACTTTCTTCAGTTTGCCATCAAAATCAACGCTTCAGCGATTTACAAAAAATGGGTTATACTTTCTGGATTTAATGAATTTATATTTGGTGTCATGGAAATGAGAGTTCGACTACTAACAGAAAGGAGAGAGACTGTATTTTGTGTGTAGATGAGATGTCTCTCAAATCACATCTTTTTACGACATTTCAAAAGACAAAATATTTGGGTTTCAAGAATCATACGCAAAAGTAGTGCTGATATAGCTACAAGTGCTATGGTTGTAATGGCTCGAGCGCCATCAGATGATGTAAAAATATTTTGTTTGAAACAATTCGAAAATTAGGTGCTATTGGTTTAAATGTTTTAGCGGTAGTTTCGGACCAAGGCTCCAATTTTCTAAAATTAGTAAAAAATACCTTAAATTTAACTTGCGAAAATCCCACTTTTTATGTAGATGACAAGCCGATCGTTTATTTATTCGATATTCCCCATCTTCTAAAATCTACAAGAAATAATTTCTTTAAATATAATTTTGTTCTTAATGAGGGATTGACTAAAAAGCTTATTTAGACTCTATGTATAGTTACGACAAATTAAAGCAATACGGATTAGCACCTCGCTTAACCGACGATCATTTGTTCTCTAATCATTTTCAGAAAATGAAAGTTAAACTTGCTACCCAAATATTTAGCCATTCTGTAGCCGTTGCTTTAAATACTTATATAGATTTTAATATTCTACCACCGGAAGCAAAAACTACTGCACATTTTGTAGAAAAAATGAATAACCTATTTGATATATTAAATTCTAGCCATTTAAATAATTTTAATACGTTTATGGGAACAGAAAAACTAATTGATTTTTTAAAAGAAATGGACGAACTATTTAAAAATATTAAAGTAATTAATGAAAATGGTAAAAATATAACAAATACTTTAAAATTTATTTCAGGATGGAGAATGACAATACAGGGTATTTTAACATTGTGGGGATTATTGAAAGATAAGGGATATACATTTTTACTGACGCGACACATTAACCAAGACTCGTTGGAAAATTTTTTGGTCAGATCAGAAATTGCAGCGGGAATGCACGGAATCCAACACCCATACAATTTTCTAGGGCTTTAAAATTATTTACTTTAAAATATTTTGACCAAGTGGACGGTGCAAATTGCACACCTGATATAAACGAAGTTCTGGTAAATTTAACCCCTGATCTATTGCGAGACCATCAAAAAATTAATTTCGGTCCAACAAATATAAGTGGTCCTCTAAAAATTTATACCACCGATTACAAGGACATTAAAAGCACCGAAGGTAATGCATTATTGTATGTAGCAGGGTATTTATTAAAAAAATGTTTGTTACGTCACTCCTGTGAATTATGTTTAAACATATGCAATTGGACTTCATGGGAAGAGCAAGAAACTTACTTTTGCAAACAGAAAGCATATAATACAGAAAACATTTCATTTGGGGGCTTAACTATACCTCATAAAAACGTAGTCGATTATATAATAGCTTTAGAAGATATATTTATAAAGAATTTTAATGCATTTGCATGCAATTATGGTGTAGCTAAGCAACTGAAGGAAATATTCAAAAACATACCCTTTAACCATCCTTGTAAAAACTTTCCATTCGATTATTTCTTTTCGTTGTATACCAGAGTCCGCATTTATTACTGTCTCAAATTTTTTAATAGAGATATTAAATCTTCTAAAATGGGCAAAGAGCATCCAAAAATTAGCATATTAAGAAATTTGTGAATATGTATATACTTAATTTTGTGTGGTGGTCTGTGCTGGGTATCGAACAAAGTATATTTATTTTAAATAATCCTATATCAGTTATTGATTTTTAACAATTATAAATTTATCCAGAAAATTTGCAAATATTTAAAACTCGTACAAATGTTTTAAACGGCCCCCGTAACAATTTATTCTAACAGCATTCATATCGTCATTGTGGCTCGTCAACGTCTTACCCTCGTATCACAAAGCACTGCCGCCGCCTGCAAAAAATGATTTACGACCCGGTCGGCGCTGAGTGAAACACGGTTTCAAACGCGCCGCGAGAGAGTGCTTTAACTCGTCTTTAGTTGATGAACGATGCCAATAGCATCTATTATATATTTGGTGTGGGTCCCATGTCTCACTTTTGAGAAAAAAACAACTTGAAAATCCTAGCGACGCCCTTTGTATGCAGAATTGCATTTCAATAACTAGTGAAATACATAATACTACTACTTAAAAAGATAAACCCACTTGGCGATTCAATTTTGTACGACTTTGCGCATGACGTCACTCGATGACAAAAATTCTGCTTGTCGGTTGGGAAAGCAGTGTTTTAAAGCCTTTCTTTAACATTAAGTATATTTTCATATTACTTATTATTATCATATATTGATGTATGAAATATTTTATGATTATTATAGCAGTGCGTAACATATTTTCTGTGATTAACTTACCACTGCACAATACACCATGATAGAAAAATGTTTAATTTAACGTTTTTATTATAATTTAATAAACTGTACCACATTTATCAGGAAAAACGTTTAAAAAATAAATATATCATACTCTTAATGCATCGAACATCGAAACGAAAAACGAAATGCTTCACATTACAACTCGTTGTCAGCTGTCTCTTTGTCATCGAGTGACGTCAGACGTGCGAGAGAGATAGGCTTATCTCATGCGAGTGGGTTTATCTTTTAAGTAGTAGTATCATGAGTGAAATATCGTTTACAAGTTTTCACCATTTTTGACTCGAAGACAAACACCAAATATCAGATAAAGTTTTAATGAAAGGCCGTAACTTCAAGGGCGTATCACTGATTCAATTTTAAGTATAAACTTGATTTGAAGATATGCTCTATATTGGTTAGGCGGATTCATTTATTTAATGGTCTTTTTTATTGGGTACACGCCAAAATCTATCTTGAAAGAATGGGACCGCTTCGGTCCTGGTCCCGGGGTATACAAGCTGACCCTGTTCAGCCCTATTGACCCCTATGAACTGGACGGTCGCCTGAAACAAAATAAAGAAAAACCCCCAAAAAGCCCAAAAATTAGAACAGGGTCAGCTCGTATACCCTGGGACCAGGACTAAAGCGGTCCCATTCTTTCAAGATAGATTTTGGCGTGTACCCAATAAAAAGACCATTGTATAAACTTGATATTATTAACAAAAGAAATGTACGCCATTTAATTTTTTAGAGATTGCATACTTTTTTTGGGTTAAGCAGCTAAACATAAAACTTGTTTGTTTCGTGATATTTTTTTGCATCTTATTTCGTTTTCGAGAAAAAATGATAACTTTATTGCATGTTTCTTAGCACCACAAAAGCCTTAGACCAGTATCCACACAGAGCCGAATTTACAGTCTCTGCGAAGAAGAGTTTTTGCACATAGGTAGTCAATAGGATGATAAATATAAATACAAAAAGTTCACATCAGAAAAATGGACGGTGATAGAGGAGGAAGTAAAGTTTCTGTAAATATCTCAAAAAATATAAGATTTTTGTTAAAACATTGAATAGCCAAAATTAAGACTGAACAATTTCCAGTATAAGAATCCTATTTACAAGTAATACCCACCGACACACCGTTTTCAAGAAATAAGTGTCTGAAAAATTCCTGTTTCTTGCGCCTTCGTTAAAGCATTAAAAATGAAAAAGTTGAGATTTTGATGTCCAGATACATTTTTAAATTAGAATAGCTTTCTACTAATAGGTTTAAACGAGTGGTAAAACAAAGTTTGTTTTGTAGGGTATACTAGGGATTTACATTATGTAAATACTTTTAAAAAAATAATTGTATACTTCTGGATAAAAAATGATAATTAATGATGATAACTTTTAGCTAAACAATGATGACACGAGGGGCAAACCGCTGTGGAATTTTGGTGTACAAGCTGCAGGAATTAGTGGGGAATTAGTTAAGGAATTAGAAAGAAAATAGAGGGGAATTATAGGAATTAGTAGCAAATTGGGGAATTAGTGTACAAGATATTCGTCAGCGGCTTATTCCTCGTGATGACATAAGTAATGTTTTTTCCAAAATTTCCATAATTTTATATTTAAAAACTTACTTTCTGATATATGAATTTATATACTGCTTCAAAAAAATTAACGTTTATATCCAAAGTCAGTTTTTAGTCAAAAGTATACATTTGTTTCATTCTTTTAAACCTATTATTAAAAAAGCTATGCTAACTTAAAGACAGCTGCAAGTCAAAATTTCAACATGAAATTATTAACTCACGAAAGTCGAAATGTATAATTAACAATACACTCCAAAAGCAATTCAAATAAAATGTATATCACCAAAAAAAAATTGCTGAGACCGTAAAGATTGTACCAAAAATTCAGCATAATCTACAGACTTTGATAGCCTTTAACTCCTTTCAGAGAGACAGGTGGGTCTTATCGTATTTTGAGTTTTTTAGGTATAAGAATTTCAACATATTTAATATTTTCCTAATGTAATAAATCTTATTTCTATTTACCTCAATGATTTTAGAAAAACAAAACTGTATTAACATTTTATCCAATGTTGTGCCTTGAAATAAGTTGTCATCCTTCAGTATCTGAAACTGATTCATCCAGAACTGTACGCAGTGCTTACGTAGCATACCCCACCAAGATTCGATCCTTTGATTATGTGTACTTTTTCCGTACATGTGCGGTGGCCTACAACTTCTTTCAGTATTAAACAATTGATGTAAAGTTTTCTGAATTTCTTCAACTACACCATTTTCTGTACCCATATCGGAACGAACAGTCTTCGTGCAGCCTCCTGTCATTCTTAAACTATCCAAGAAATATCCTGCAATAACCTAAAAAAAATTATAAAATCCAAAAGAACAAAAAAGAATGTCATTGGAAATGTCCCTTGTGCAAATGTAACTGGAAATTTTACTTGTAAATTTCCAAAAATATTAGGTAACTGAAAATTTTTGGAAATATCTTCAGGTCATTTCTAGAACTACTATTATTGTAACAATTTAAAACTTAACAATTGTCAAACTAACAATATTGAAATATCGTAATAGTTCGATAGCCCGAGCAAATAATTTAATGATCAATATCACTAAGGTTGATTTCCATCCTTATATGTAAGCTTTTATACAGTGCGTGTCTAAAGTCAGGACCCCCACCCCTTTAACTTTTAAATCCCTTTGCATATTTAAATAAAATTTTAGTAAGATAAATAGGACCAAAAATACTACTTTTTACAAAAAATGGGTGGTCCATTATTCAAAATCGCAGCTTGGGCCATCTTGATTTTTTTAATGGAATGCCCTACTTTTTATTGAAAATTTGCATTTTACGTTTAATTTTAAGCAATTTTGCTGTATATGTTGCCGAACTTAAAGTTAGCAGTTTTGCAGCTATAAACAATAATTGCAAATAGGAATTTTTGACCATGTACTGAGCAAAAACAGTTTAAGATAGAGCAAAATGACTTTCTCTTTCCTGTCTTTACTTTTTAAGAGCTATCTAATGACATTAAAAAGTAAAGGTTAAAAAAGGTGAATATTTAACCTTGAGCTAACCTTCAGTTTTTAATGTCACTAAATAGCCCTTAAAAATTTAAGATAGGAAAGTGAAAGTCATTTTGCTCCATCTTCAACTGTTTTTGCTTAGTGAATCTTCAAAATTTAAAAATTCCTATTTTCAATTGTTTATAGCTGTTAAACTATTAACTTTAGGTATAGCAATATGTACAGCTAAAATAGGGCATTCCATAAAAAAATAGTCCGGACATGGAAAATTGTCATTTCTGGAAAAGCACGTTATTGTAATTGGCATAGATAACCTATGTACCAAATTTTAATAAAGGACCCCGCACTGAGCTTATGGAAAATGGTCTTTCCGTGAAATTCGCTGAATTTTTAATATATTATTCTTTATGACATATGGAACAAAAGTTCTCATAGGCACAAATCAATCCTATGATTAGTTTCAGAGTTACGAGGTCTCAAAGATTCGAATGTCTGGGTATAGCTATACACACAGGGCTACCGTAGTACAATACCTAAACTAACTCAAAAATAACTAAGAAAAATAACCCTACAGTTTGGTGGTACACGGGATAAGAAAACTAATTTTTTTCGATTCAAATTGATCAAATATCTATACAAAATGTCACCCTTTCGCCATTTGTAATCATTTTAAAGCACAGGAAATAGCGAAATTTTGTTGTCATTTATTTAATTGTAAATACATTAATATACAAGCATTTACATTAGAATTTAAGACTATAGAAATCTAATTATTTGTTTACCATATTTCTATTCTTAAGTATTGTTGGAATATACTGGGTAATTCAAAATGAAAAAGGAAAATCGCATTTTTATAGAACACATGCCTATTTTTATAACTACGAATAAAGTTCTTTTAAAGGTTCTGAGCTTATGGAAACTGGTCTTTTCAAGGAATTATCTGAAGTTTTAGTATGTTATTCTTTAATGCGAGGAACAAAGTTGCTAGGTTTGTTGTCAATGATTTATTAGAAAACCTATGTAAGTAGTAAGTACCTAGTTAAAAAAACAAAATACATTTTTTTCGTAGAGTAATAATGGTTCGTTCACACTTTTTATTTTTAACAAAATTGAAGAATAATATTTGAATATTTTACCAACTTGTTTATTCAACATCATAATTTTCTTGAGGCACCCTATTTCCAGCATCCGCTACTTGCTCCAAGAGTGCTGACGATGGAAAATGAATGTCTTGTAGGTGCAATCTTGCATAACCAAAATACCATAAAATACTCGGTACATGTGAGCATGTACCGAGTGTCATAGACCCTGATTGGTAGGTGCAGTAATAACTTCTACAAATATTTATATCCTATGATTTGAATAATGAACCAGATGCTAACAATAGTCCTATTAGAAGTTATTACTGCACCTGCAAATCGGGGTCTAGGACACTCGGTACATGCTCACATGTTGCGAGTATTTTATGGTATTTTGGTTATGCAAGATTCCACCACAAGACATTCATTTTCCATCGTCAGCACTCTTGAAACAAGTAGCGAATGCTGAAAATAGGGTGCCTCAAGAAAATCCAAATGTTGAATAAACAAGTTAGTTAAATATTCAAATATTATTCTTCAATTTTTGTTAAAAATATAAAGTGTGGACGAACCATTACTACTCTATGAAAAAAATGTATTTTGCTTTTTTTAACCTAGTACTTACTACTTATATAGGTTTTCTTATAAATCATTGACAACAAACCTAGAAACTTTTGTTCCTCGTGCCTTAAAGAACAAAATATTAAAACTTCAGATAATTTCTGAAACTGACCATTTTCCATAAGCTCAGTGTAAACTGTAAACTTTAGAAAAAACCTTATTTGTAGTTATAAAAATAGGCATGTGTTATATAAAAATGCGATTTTTCTTTTTCATTTTGAATCACCCGCTATATTCCAACAATACTTAAAAATAAAAATATGGTAAACAAATAATTAGAGTTCCTATAATCTTAAATTCGAATGTAATGCTTGTATATTAATTTATTTACAAATAAATAAATGACAACATAATTTCGCTATTTCCTGTGCTTTAAAATGATTAAAAATGGCGAAAGGGTGACATTTTGTATAGATATTTGATCAATTTCAATCGAAAACATAGTTTTCTTATCCCGCGTATCTCCAAACTCTAGGGTTATTTTTCTTAGTTATTTTTGAGTTAGTTTAGTTATTATACTACGGAAGCCCTGTGTGTATAGCTATACCCAGACATTCGTATCTTTGAGACCCCGTAACTCTGAAACTAATCATAGGATTGGTTTGTGCCTATAAGAACTTTTGTTCCATATGGCATAAAGAATAACATATCAAAAATTTAACGAATTTCACGGAAAGACCATTTTCCATAAGCTCAGTGCGGTGTCCTTTCTACAAATAAATAAGGAGTCACACATATTTAAAGATTTTGCAAAATTCTACTCATTGTATTTTATTATATTAAAACGAATTCCTGTCTACCAAAGGGAATAATTTATTTTATTTTATAGATAAAAGTTAATAGAAGAATAAAAAAACACTACATGTTCTTAGCAAAATGCAAAAAATAAATTAAAAAAAATAAAGGAAGCTTTTATTTAAATAAATAATAATAAAGACGTTTAGAATGAATGTTAAAATTAATTTTGTAATAAAACATTTAACGGAAATTACCACCAAAAATAAAATTTATTTTGGTGAATTAAAAAGATAAACTTGAAAAATTAAAAAGTTATTTTTTTAAGTATTTATTAAATCAACTTAAGAAATTTTCAAAAAAGGTATTTTTATTTAAATTCTTGCTTTTTGCTAGCACTGATGATGACCTAATCGTCGAAAGCGCTCTGCTACGCAGTTTAATATACTTTTACACGAAATACACAAACTTTTCTTTCTTTCTTAAACAAATAATAGACTTAAAAGCAAAAACTGTTTTAAACCAGGAATATCAAATACAATGAGGACAATTTATAAAGGATTGAGGCTTAGAACATCTGGTAAGTAAATATTTTAAACACCTCAAGCTTTTATATATTATTGTCTCAATGTTTTAATTCGATTTTCTTAATTTATTTTTTTTGCTTGTTAGTATATTATTTGTTTAAATAAAAACATTCCTTAAAAATGTTTATTTATTTTATTTTACACTTTAGAATGTGTTGGCTCACAGGCTATAACGTTTGGTAGTTTTTTTTTGGTGGCTTTTTCAAGTAAAAATCTTATTACTCGACAAAATGAAATAGAAGAACCTACCTTTGGATCGCTTGATGTTGGCCCTAATCTTAGCCATATTATATGTCTTGAAAAACCATGAATACAACCATTAATGCATATTCCAAATGGTTTTAATTTATCATAGGAATCAATATGCCATAAATAGTTAGGTCCCTTATTGTGGTATTCACGTCTTCTAAGGCGCTTTCTTTTCGTATCTCATGACCTTCTGGATCCAGCGCGCGTAAAATTTCGGCCACAATTTGTTGAGTTACCACCAAATAATTTTGTATGCAGTTCAGATGCATCCATCTGTAACCATGTAACTGTCCCGATTGTTTCAACTGGATTTCAATAAATACCAGTACGTCTCTTAGAGGAGACGCTGTATCTTGAGTAGAGGCAGAAAAAGTACTTTTGGTGCCGCCCATCAGCGGCACGAAAAAGTTATTGTTGCCGCTGACGTTTAGCTCCATGAAATGTGACACTTTAAATCTATCCATGGAACATGCAAATTTTCTTAAGTAATATTATACGAGTACTTACCTCTTCCGCCACATTTTTATAACACCTTTCGACACTATCACCAAACTACAAATGATCCCAGCAACGTATTTTTTTACGAAATTCCGTATTTTTACGAAATTCCATATTTTTAAAGAAATTTCGTATTTTTTACGGAATTGCGTATTTTTACGAAATTCCGTATTTTTTTACAAAATTACGTATTTTTTACAAAATTTTGTATTTTTACGGAATTTCCCATTTTTTTACGGAATTCCGTATTTTTTACGAAATTCCGTATTTTTTACGGAATTCCGTATTTTTTTACGGAATTCCGTATTTTCTACGGAATTTCGTATTTTTTACGGAATTTCGTATTTTTTACGGAATTCCGCATTTTTTACGAAGTTCCGTATTTTTACAAAATTCCGTATTTTTACGGAATTTCGTATTTTACGGGATTTGAAATAAAAGTAGTATGTGGCCCTTCTACGCTTTCGTAAAATATGAACCCAATATATGATTTTTAATGGAATACCCTATATATTTTTATTTATTAAATATAGCAGATAAAAGCTTTTTAGAAATGTATAATACTTAATAGGTATTTTATATTTACACATCCTCAATAAATGTTGTTTTTAAATTTAATATTGAATTACGCATAGTGGGCCATGATATAAACTTCATAAGAAAAAAATAAGGTAAGCCCTCAGTTCATAATTTGTTTAAATTTTACAGCAATATAAAAGTCTTAACCACTTTACCCCACCCAGCACCCCTATTTACCACTCAGTTTCTCAAGTTTGTCCACTTATTAATTAATTGAAAACAAAACATTTTGGATCAGCGCCAATGTGTTTATATTCCAAACGTTGTCCAAAATCAGTAAATATCCATAATTGATAGAAAAACATTTGATTTAAAACAAAACAATAGAAAACCATGTATGAAACTAATACCTTTAAAATTTAAACTTCAGTAATATGGTTACAGTAATATACACGATTTTCTACTATTTTCTTTTAAATCAATTATTTTTGTAAAAATTATGAATACACTACTATACTAACTTTGGACACTGTTTTATGTATAAACACATTGGCACTTATCCAAAAGGTTCCGTTTTTAATTAATTAATAAGTCGACAAACCTGAGGAACTGAGGAGTGAATAGGGGTGTTGGCTAAGGTAAAGTAGTTAAAACTTTTATACTGCTGTAAAATCTAAAAAATTATGAACTGAGGAACTCAAGTAATTTTTTGTTGTGAAGTGTATAATGGCCGACTATGCGAAATTCAATTTTAAAATTAGAAGCATTAATTAAGAGTCTGCAAATATAAAATAATTGTAAAGTTCATTCGTTGACATACTGTATACAAGCTAAAACTGGCATCAGCATCACGTCTCACCAGCAAAAATGAGACTCTCGGCGTAAGCTGCAAAAAATAGATGTTCAATGTACCCGTAATGCGTCATGAAACAGAAGAGTGTATAGGCCGCTTCATTGAGTACCTATAAAAACTTTAATGTATTTATTAAGGTAATTATATAATTTTGATTTAGCGTTTCTCTGTACTTTTTTATTTATTGTTTAAAAAAAAATATAATTTGGTCGTCAGTCACCAACCAAAACGGGATTTCAAACTTTGCATCGACGCATGCCACAACTGATTCAAAGTTCATGTGCCCGAACTGGCCGTATTATATTTTGCATCGTGAAAGAGAGAGAAAGAGTCAATGGGCCATATGAATAAAAGAAGCAAATACTTTTACTTAAAAAAATTAAGTAAATGCTTTTGCTTATAAGTATAGGCAAATGCTTATGATATAGAAAAATATAGCAAAAGCATTTGCCTATACTTAGAAGCAAGAGCATTTACTTAAAATTTAATAAGTATAAGCATTTGCTTCTATTTACTCATATGGCCCATTGGTTGTATTACAACATATCTTAACGTTTGTAGGCCGCTAATATTCTATGCTGGGTGGAAAATTTATATAAATTCAAAACGTTAAAACACCAGCGGCAAACTCTAAAAACTTTACTTATTTTACCAAGAACATTTTTGTAACACTCCTAATCCTCTAATTCTAATACTGCCAATAAGTTATACATAAAATTGTATTTTCCTTTTTGGTTATTGCTTACCAAAAATTTATGGAATCCCTATTTGGGAAACTAGTAAGTAATAACAAGCTGCGGCTTTTCTTCGATCTTTTTGTAACCCTGTGGATACAGTAAAATATCGAACACCGTGTAACATAACAAAATATTACCCTCTCGAAATGAGTACCCAAATTTTATCCCTTATTGTGAAATCCCATTATAAAACTGATGTCTCATAAAATACAATTTTTATGACATTTTTATTTTATTTTAGATACCTACCTTATAAGTTTGACCTAAGAACAAAATGTAAGAGGTTGAACGCGTCAAGGTGCAGTCCAGGGTAACTTTCTGCATTCAGGGTGTCTTCCTGGGTTCGAGATGCCGATGACGTCCTGCATTTAGGGTTCGGTCCAGGGTGCGGGTTCAGCTTACAGTAAGACCACAACTTATCAGAATATATAGATGCGAAAGTGCGGCAAATTACGCTTACTTGTTTCTATGACCTTGAGAAAGAATAAATGGAACATCTGCACCAATGTATGGATCGTAATATTTTTAATTTGTAAAAGGTTAAACCGGACCAAGGCGCTAAGGAGTGATATAGTTTTATAGTAACTAATTATTCAGCTTTTTTATGTGTAGAAAACAGAACAAAAGAATAATACACTAATTGGGAATTTAAATATTTCTTTATTAAAAAATATTACAAACTAAAAATTTTACCTATTCTTTGAACGGTAAAATATTTTTAGTAGATGTCATGTTTGGATTAACCTGTAATAAAATGTCTATACCTGGTTGCACAAAACATTTTTAAAAACGATTAAACTAATGGGGGTTTAGAATGTTTAACAAAAAGACATTTAAAAAAACCTTGCCTAAAAACTGCTTATTAAATTAATTAATGGTATTCCGTTTCTTAGCTTAATTGTGTATTAAAAAGCTTTGTGTAACTGGACATTGAAACAGAATAATTGAAAGCCGAGTAACACAAGTTTCTAAAGAAACCCCGGCGCAATCTTTTAAAGCAATGCAGATGTTGCCTTAGTAATAACCAAACCTAATTAACTTGTTTTTTTTATTTGGAAGTATGTAATTTTTTAAATACTGAAAAACACCTTATTTTTTAAATTTGAAATATAGCCTTTTAAATGGCAGTGCGGCTATAAATAAAAAAATATTTTCCTGTGTTTAGGCACATACTGAATAATATCAATAACTTTAGTAACATATCTAAGTAATTTTTATCAGTTTTAAAATGCATGCTGTTTTTTCTACTGCAAACAATATTATTAAAAAAAAACTATGTATCCAACAAAATAAAACAAAAATTATTAACTTTCGAAAAACAATATCACACTATGAGCCGTTTGTAGTAGTGTGGGAGGAACATCTGTATATAAGATGATGCAGTTTAAAATAAAAATATTTTTGCAGAAATAATATAATTTTCCAGACAAAAATGAATAATTTAATACCGCATCATTTTCTATTGTGCAACGAAACCGTGTCTTATGAACCCGATAATTTATTTAAACTATGTTTAACTAGTAAACTAAAAAATTGTAAGTTATATAAAAACAAAGAATTAAACCTACTATGCTCTTTACCTCAACTAAAAATATATTTTTTTTTCTGGACAGTATTTTTCAAATCATTATTAAACCTTGATTACCTTTGGAAATTCCAATATTCGCATATGAAAAGTTATGCATGTAGCATGCTATATTTTGGATAAGAATTTTCATTTAAACGTCTCCTTTATGCAGTATTCGGTTTCGGTTGTAATTAATTTATAGTATAAATATTATTATTAATATTATGAACATTATTTAAAGAAAATAGAAAAATACTTTTAAAAATTAAACTTAAAAAGAAGATAATATGTATCCGATTAGATTTTATCAAATTCCAGCAATTCAGGGGCTTTAAGTACGAAAAATCTTTTACAAATAGAAAAGAAAAGATAGTATTGTGTGACGCAAAGAAGATTTGGGCAACAATGTGTTAGATATTCCTCTAGGATATAAATGACCCGGGAAAGAGAAATAAAAGATTCACATCAATTTAAATCAAAGATTTGTACCATTTCAACCAGTGATGCGATAACCTTCCCCTGGGCAAATTATTATCCACCTAATTTAGACACCCCGGCGAATAAGGAGCTGCTGCAAGAAAAATAATCCATTTTTATTGCTTGCTTAAAAATAAAGATACCAACAAGGAAATCAAGTATGGACTTCGCATGTTACACAATACAGTCTAGAGATATAAAGGTCACCGCAAAACGACTTTTTTTGGAGAAGCACCCGGACATCGGCTACATTAGCTTTTAAAATATGTTTTCTGACAAATAAAATATGTAAGGATATTGTTAAAAGTATACAAAATATATCGTCGTTGTCATTTTAATACCTCCTATGTGACAATATAGCCAAAAATAAGGTTTTAGTGCTATATCGTGTGTATTTTCAATATGCACGTATTCCAAAACAGCTCCTATGTGTAACAAAATTCATATATTTTATATAGGCAAAATTTAACTTGTCCTATGTGATCAGTTGATATTGTTGTTTCCTAATTTCACCTATGTGCTTGCTGTGACACATAGGTGGTATTAGTATACAATAAACTGTTTCCCGCCATTTACTTTTTGACACATAGGAGGTATTGTTTTGTTTTGTTTTTGTTTACTTTTGTTTCATTCTCTTTGAAATCGTGGTGTTGAAAACACGTACTGGTTAAATATAATATTATTAAATCTTATTTACGTACTTTCCAGATTACTACTTAATGTGATAAGAATAAGTTAATTCAGTGAAGTGTATAATTAAAGGTAAGTGCATAGCATTATAATCATGATATTCATCAATAATTTATCAGAGTCAGTGGCGTATCTAGAAAACTTCCCTGTGGGAGGTGGGGGGCTAGGCTCTGAAAAAAAGTGTAAGGAAATTTGTTTTTAGTATATATTCAAACAACACATAAACGTTTTACATAGACTAAAAATAAATAAAATATGGATCATGGCTTTCAGTAACTGGGTATCTTTTATAATGGCTATACAGTAACATTTTATTTAAGGCTTTATCTAATACGGTATTCTCATATTGCTGAGTTAGGATTTTATTCGCTTTTTATCACCTTAATCTAGTGCAAATAGAATCTTGATTTTTAATACATTAATATTAATAAGTAAAACATCTCTACGTTAGGTAAGTTGCTTGTAATACTCATTTATCACTTATATGAATTAGAAAGTCTTCAAAGAAGACTATAGTTTTATCACGACAGCGATGCTATGTTCCCAAATGCAATAAAATATTTCACTTTTATTTGTACATAAAAATTAAATAATTCGGAAGTTATTTATTAATATTAACGATTTTCCGCTTCTTTTATGCTACCAGTCTGGGGGCCTAGCCCCTTTGCCCCCTTAAATACATCACTGATCCGAGTGTACTCATATGACAAAACTTAATAAACTTAGTTTTGTCAAATAATTTTATAAGCATTGTTTATTTTTCTTTACGTACCTACCTAAATTCATTATGTTCGTGCATATTTTGAATGAGGTGTATTTTTTCAGGACAATGATGTCGCGTGGGAAAAAATTATGATGATGCTCGAAAACAGGAGTAATTCATCTTTATGTACTAGTGCAATTGAAAGTACTTCGTCTAGAAGCCCAGAACCTGACACCACATGTGAAGAAAATAATTTGTTAATATTGACACCTGCTGATGATCTGTTTCCTGTCTTGGATAATTTGGTAGAAAATGAAATCAATGAGCTACTACTAGTAGAAAGTAACAGAGATCTAACTCAACAAGATTTGGAAGGAAATAACTATGGAATCGAAGAAAACGTTAATATGGAAGCTGAGTATATTAGTAACAGTGGTACTGATGGCACAGCCCTTACTGTGGAAATCCGTGAAAATCAAGAAGTTTTTACAGAGGACGAAGACATCAACGAAGACAATCAAAACCAAATTTTGAATGATAAAGAAGCAGGGCAAGAAAATATTACAATGGAAATAGACCAAGAACAACTTGAGGATGTAATTGACATAGACCAAGCTTCTTCGAAGAAAAGAGACAAGAATGATGTTAATATAGCTGATCAAAAAACATCTCAGAAAGAAACAAAAAAGAAAAGAGCATTGGGTTTACCTTATATGGGTTATAAACGGTCGGGATTAAAGATTATTAATAATATTCCTAAGCCACAACGAACACTGAAAAAAGATGTTCACATAAAATACTAGAAAAACCCAATCCACGTTCCTTTCTGTGTGGCACGTTTACAGAGGAAGATAGAATCGCGTCTTTTGACAAGTTTTGGAAATTCAAATCTTGGAAGGAAAAACGGGCGTATGTGAAAGGCTTGGTTACTTCTAGATCTATAATACGGAGGCGTAAAAACGATAGACCGGCATTACGCAAGAACGAAGGACATGATGTTTACCTTCAAACAAAAAACGGAAACAAATTAAAAGTGTGTAGAAACTTTTTTTGAATACATTGGCACTTGGCGAAGATACTTTTAAAAGATGGGTCAAGGATACAAACAATCTAAAGCCAAACGACTATGATTCAGATGCTGACATTCCTGAAGAAACAGGTGAAATTACAGAGCCGCAAACGGTAACTAAAACTTCAAGGAAAATAGTTAGAGAAAATGTTAAATCTTGGCTTCAGCAATTGCCTAAGGTTCCAAGTCATTATTGCAGATCTTCATCTAACAAAGTTTATGTTGAGTCAACATTTAGATCAAAACTCCACATGTTTACCGTTTACAAGGAATGGTGTGTCGCTAATAACCTCAAACCAACTGGAAGAATCTTGTTTTGCAAAATCCTGGATGAAGAAAATGTAGCAATTCATCTGCCAAGAAAGGACCAATGCGATGTTTGCTGTGGTTACAAAGTTGGAACTGTAAGTCAAGAAAATTATGAAAAACATATTGTTAACAAAAATAATGCTAGAGAAGCCAAAAATTCAGCAAAATCAAACTGCAGTCCGGAAAAACATGTCCTAACCATGGACCTGCAAAGCGTGCTCTTATATCCCTTATTACTTGCCTCTAAGGTGTACTACAAACAAAAACTTCAGGTACACAATTTCACTTCGAATGAACTCAATGGAGGAAATGTGACACTCTATGTGTGGCACGAGGCACATGGCGGAGTTTCAAGTAATGAGTTCAGTTCGTGCCTTGTAGACTTTATTTCGAGTGTGCCAGATACTGTAAAAGAAGTAGCTTTGATATCTGATGGTTGCAATTACCAAAATAGGAACAAGGTACTGGCAAGTGGCCTTAGCGACTTAGCAATAACTAGGTCTTTACAAATTGAACAAATTTACTTAGAAAATGGTCATACAATGATGGAGGCAGATAGTGTCCATGCAACCTTGGAGAAGTACTTTAAGCCGCCTATTAACTCGCCTTCAGATTACATTGCCTTTATGAGAGCTGCTAGACCTTCCAATCCATACAAAGTAAAAGTTTTAGACTACAATTTTTTAAAAATTTTGAAAAACTCGACTTAAACCTAGCTGACTTAAGACCAGGAAAAAAGGCAGGCGATCTTAAAGATGTGGATATTAGGGCACTTTTATATAAACCTGATGGTTCAATATTGTTTAAAATAAATCACGCAGACGAATACAGTCTACTACCTCAAAGAAGGAAGATTGGGAACTCCAAACCAATTCCGGCTGAATATCAAGGTCCAATTCCCATAAATGAGTCAAAGTACAGACATCTTCAAGAGCTGAAATCTTTCATTGAAGAACCCCATAGGGCATTTTATGATTCACTCCAATTTAGACCAGATAAAAAAATAATATTACATAACCACATTGTGCTACTATATTGATGCCTTTTAATTTATCCTATGTGTACAAATATGACTTTTAACATCTTCTAAGTGTAAGCAAATGGAAAAACAATTCTTTTATTATGAATAATTGTATTATGACTTTGAAAAGCATATGTTAGTATTAACAGAAATATTGATAAAGCTTTACCCAAAAAGATTTGCTAAGAAAGTTATAAAGATAAATATTTTAAAGAGTTTTTATTGATTTTCTCAAAACTATATAATTTTCACATAGGAGATGTTATGACAACGACGATATGTATAAAACTTTAAATTGACACATTAAAAGGGCTTTTCAAAAAAATCTTACAAAATGGGCTGTTTTCGGTCTTCTAAGTGTATATAACCCCTTAAAAATTGTGTGCGGGGTCATTATAAACAAAAATTACATCATTCCAGAAGCCTTTCTCAAAGCTGTTTTAATACGTTTAAAAATGTAATACAACAGCGGGTTAAACGTTTAAAGGCAATTAAATGTAATGATATTCTTAATGGATCATATATTAAACAAAACGTAAAAAGCTTAAAGGAGGTAAGCGATATTAAACATTTTAGTACCCCAAATGTTAAAAATTATATAAGCATTCTAAATTAAGAGAAATATTCGATTTTTTGTAAAAAAACATGTTTCATATATGTCAGAATTTAAAGCGTGTGGGAGTGGATTGGCTTTAAAAGAAATAATAAATCTTCTTTTAAACATAAATACATATGAACCACTTAAGGATGGCTCATTTATAGAGACTCCCCAAAAAATTAAACAAACTAATGCTGTACTTAATATCAAATCTACTAAACATAAATATTTTATTTGGTGCATTTTAGCTAGTATTATACAAATATTTGTTTAACCAATGTATTAGACTACTTTACAAAATATTCATGATTTCTTTAATTTACAGGGTAAACAAATGCCTATTAAAATAAAAAACATTAAATGCAAAAGGATAATATTTCAATTTGGTGGGATTCAAAAAAATACTGTTAGTGGCCCCTTATAACATACGAAATATTTAAAACATAATCATATTAATTTATTATATTTAAGTAGTATAGGACATGGTCATTTTGGTGTTATTTTTGATTTATCCCGTTTAGTAAACACAGCTAAACAAAACTAAATCACATAAATAGGTTTATACTAGATGCCTTTGTTACTATAAAACTCAATAAAGTTTAGATACTTATCTTGAAGATTGATCCAATAAAAATAATTCTGCCAGATAAAGATAAAAATATACCTAAATTTATAGAAATTAATATAACATTTAAAGTTCCTTTTACTACATATGAAGACCTTGAATCTCTTACTCTTAACATACAGAACTGTGAAAGCAATATTCTTCGTATTCATCACCTTATCAGTTTCAAGAGCCTTATAGTGCCGCTTATCAGGTTGTTTGTTCATTTGATAGCTCATATGACCACTTTGAAATTAACAGAGGAAAGGAACCTATAAAGTGGTTTATTCATAAAATAATAGAATAATGTAATAAGATAAGCATAATATTAAAACTTGCTAAACCACTGAGCGACATTACTTTAGAACAGCAAGAAAGGAAACTTGATATGTAATTGTTTATTAACAGTCAAAAATTATAAATTTTTGGATAATTATTATTTGGATGAAAAATTTAGAAACACATTGGGTACTAATTTTAATTTTCAGTGTAAAGGACCTAATTTCGTTCCAATTTTATTTCATAATTTACCTCCTACGATGTACATAATATTGTTATAAAACATTTAAATTATGACAATGAGCTAATTTCTATAATTCCATTAAGTTTCGGAAATATATGTGTTAAAAAAATGAACAATTTACTTGTAAAACTTATTGATAGCATGCGGTTTTTTTGGCTTCTTTGGATGATCTGTGTCTTTAAACTATAATTACATAATTCTAAAATGATCTGGTAAAGAAAATATTTCCTTATGATTACATACATAATTTTTCCAAATTAGATAAAACCACATTACCTGATAATGAAAATTGTCTATAATTAATTATAAGAGCCGCGTGTAGTAGTGTGGGAGGAATATCTGTATATTAGATAATAAATAGATAAAAAATTAAAAATATTTTTGCATAAATAACATTATTATCCAAACAAAAATGAATAACCTAATATCGCATCATTTTTTATTGAGCAACGAAACCGTGTCTCATGAACCCAAAATGTTTTAAAAACTATGTTTAACTAGTAAACTACAAAATTTTAAGTTATTAAGGACAAAGAATTATAGCTACTATGCCTTTACCTCGATTAAAAAATATATATTATTACTCTGGACAGAATTTTTTTAAACATTAATTAACCTTGATTACCTTTGGAAATTGCAATATTCGCATATGAAAAGTTATGCATGTAGCATCCTATATTTTGGATAAGAATTTGCATTTAAACGTCTTCTTTATGCACTATTCGGTTTCAGTTGTAATTAATTAGTAGTATAATTATTATTATAAATATTATTACCATTATTAATAAAAAATAGAAAAATACTTCTTAAAAATTAATTTAAAAAGATATAAATATGTATCCGATTAGATTTTATTAAATTCCAGTAATTCAAGGCGCTTTTAGTACGAAAGATCTTTTACAAGTAGAAAAGAAAATATAGTATTGTGTGACGCAAAGAAGATTTGGGCAACAATGTGTTAGATAATCCTCTAGGATATAAATGACCCGGGAAAGAGAAATAAAAGATTCACATAAATAATAATAATAATAAATGGTTCTTTATTTGAACAAAAAAAACAATTTAATACAATTTACAATATACAATAAAATACATTTGTTAGGAATAAAGGGCTACATCAGCTTGCCCCATATAGAAGCCAAAAAAAATTATTACCATAATACATTTGTATTCCAATAAAATAAGAAACCTATTAGTACTAAGCCTTTAAATCAAACAAAAAAATGTTTTATCTAACAAAAATAATAAGAAAACTATAGAAAAAGAAAGGTAAATAGAAAAAGATCGAGAGACAGAGATAAAAAAGAAAAGGGAAAAGATAGACAAAGAGAAAGAAAAAGGATTAATGGAAAAAGAAGGAACGGGAGGGCTAATGCGGTTGTAATATATTTTAATTTGTCAGCAATGTGGATCGCATTTTTTCTTAAACGAGGCTATTGACAAGAAAATTCCATAACCTTGAATTTATTTATTAGCAAGGCAATTTGGTAGGAGAATGATTTTTTAAATATTTCCCTATTATGCGATGGTATTGTAAGTAAATTCAACCTACGAATATTTAAATTATGAATATCAGTCCTGTATTTTATTTTTTGACACAAGTAAGGGGGACTCTTGAGTTTTAAAATTTTGTAAAAAACACTAAGGAGTGCAGGATACGACGTCGCTCCATATTAAGCCACCCCAATTCGGGTAATTTATGTGAAATTCTCTGCCTCCGTCTTATTCCAAATATCAGTCTAAGACAAGAATTTTGAGCTCTCTGAATTCCTTTTATATCCAGACAGAAGCCTTTCTCAAAGCTGTTTTGATACGAATGAAAATGTAATACAACAGCTGGTTAAACGTTTAAAGGCAATTAAATGTAATGTTTGTTATTCTTAATATATCGTATATTAAACAAAACGAGAAAGCTTAAAGGAGGTTTTAGACATTTTAGTACCCCAAATGTTAAAAATTATACAAGCATTCTAAATTAAGAGAAATATTCGATTTTCATTTCTGACAATTTTGTCAGAAATGTTAGAATTTAAAGTGTGGGAGTGGTTTTGCTTTAAAAGAAATAATAAATCTTCTTTTAAACATAAATACATGTGAACCACTTAAGGATGGCTCATTTATAGAGATTCCTCATAAAATTAAACAAACTAATAGTGTACTAAATATCAAATCTACTAAAAATAAATATTTTATTTGGTGCATTTCAGCTAGTATTACAAATATTCGTTTAACCAATGTATTAGACTACTCTCAAAATATTCATGATTTTTTTAATTTTCATGGTAAACAAATGCCTACTAAAATAAAAAATATTTCAAAATTTTAAAGGCAAAATGATATTTTTCAGTTTGGTGGGATTAAAAAAACTGTTATTGGACCCTTATAACATACGAAATCTTTAAAAATATTCATATTAATTTATTATATTTAACTAGTATAGGACATGGTCATTTTGGTCTTATTTTTGATTGATCCCGTTTAGTCAACACAGCTAAACAAAACTAAATCACACAAATAGGTTTGCACTAGATGCCTTTGTTAGTATAAATTTTCCTTAAGTATAAATGCTTATCTTGAAGATTGATCAAATAAAAATAATTCTGCCAGATAAAGATAAAAATATACTTAAATTTACAGAAATTTAGAAAACATTAGAAGTTCCTTTTACCATATATGCTGACCTTGAATCTCTTACTCTTAACATACAGAAAAGTGAAAGCAATATTCTTCGTATTCATTACCCTATCAGTTTTAAAAGCCTTATAGTGCCGCTTATCAAGTTGTTTGTTTATTTGATAGCTCATATGACCACTTTGAAATTTACAGAGAAAAAGAACCTATAAAGTGGTTTATTCATAAAATAATAGTGTTAGCATGTAGAATCATAAAATTGTCACATAATTCTTTTTAAACCACGTCATGTTTTTAGCAAGTATCCTATTTTTCGAAAATATTGTTACATTAGCTTCCTAGGAAGTTAACTTATTTTAGTCTTATGAAGTTTTTCAAATTTAATATTTTAACGCTTGAGCGCGTTATCATTTAATTGAATATAAACCTTTAACTTTTTATTTTGATAGTTTTGTCACATACACCAATATCGCACTTTACCTCTTTTTGCATATAAATACTTTTTTAAATGTAACATTTGCGACACTTTTAGAAATTCTCTTAGTCTTGTTACTTTGACAGTTTACAAATATCTTTCTCTTCTTATTTTTATCACTGCATATCATCATATTTTAATAAGTTAAACACAAGGCATGTTTTATCATTTTTAAAATAAATCATGTTTTTAAAGTTTGTTTTTGAATCAAAGTGTTTAATTTCCATCTACAAATCCTAAACTGGACGGGATTCCAACATAAAATTGGCGCAGCCGCAGAGGATTTGGTCCTTCGTGTACTAGCAGCAGCAAGCAGCCAAGGTGAAAGTTGTGATTTTCTCGAAAAACCAACCGAAAAACCAGCACGAAGAAGAGTTTTACCTTTCAGACCAAACAAAAAAACAGGCAACCGCAAGACCGCACCAATAAGAAGAAAGAGTAGGATTTTTTTCTTTCTGTCCTTTCCTTATTTTTTTAACATTTTTCTTGTTTCTATTTTTGTAATTTTTGCTTTACGATTTTCTCAATTAAACAGCAAACATTTTTAAGAGTCTCCCAGGCTTTATAAATAACTTTCATTTACATTTTTTCATTTTTTTTTTTCTTACAAAGTCTGCCATTTATTTACATATTTTAAGTATACAACTATATATATATATTATAAACAAAAAATTTCTGACGAAAATCTTAACTTGGTAGATAAACAAATAGACGGAAATAATTTGCAACATAGTAGATGCTTTTCACCATTTCTCGATCACCCAATTTTTAGAGGACGAAAGAAATATTACTTAAATTTTCCCAATTTTCGAAGGACTGGAGGAATATTATTTACTAAATTACTTTTGTTTATACTTTTTACATATTTTTTTATTAACAACATTTAAAATAATTATTGTTTTGTTATTAAATTCCCTTTTTATTATTTCATGTTGTTTACCTAGCTGTTATATTTTTTTTAACAACATGTAAAGTAGTTATTGTTTTTTTATTAAATTCCCTTTTTTTTATTTCATGTTGTTTACCTAGCTGTTTTATTTTTTTTTCCTAGTTATTTATTTATGGTATTTAACTCTTTTATTTTTTTTCCTAACGAGGAAGAGGGAGTAAAAAATCATAGATTTTTTTAGGTAAATTTTATGTTTAATATTTTTATGGTAATACATATTTTTATGTTAATACATTTTTTTTTATGTTAGTACAATGTATTTTTTTAGAGGATTGCCTCAGCCGACTTTGTTTACGGTCAAAATTAAGTACTTTGTTAGTCTTTTTGAAAATTACTAATATGTGTTATAAGTTTTTCCGAGTATGGATAATTAATTTTAAAGGCCCCCACAGACGGTGCATTTTGCTATGCATTTTACTTAGCGCCTAAAACCTGCTCGATGTGTATTCAAAACGCGAGCCGTTTACACGTCTGCTCCGGCTCGCTTGAAGTCAAGTTGAAACTGAAAGTCGCGCTCTGGCCGCGCGCACAATGCACAGTATCGACCGTCATATTATGAGATTACACATATATTGCTTTTACTTTTGCAGTCGTAGCTGGAAGCATTGATTGAACTTTCTTTTAGTGGGATGCGATTCTTAATACAAAGCAATTTAAATATGAGCGATTCTCGGATTTAGTAGTAATAAGTTTATGACTAAGTTTATCAAACCGTACAGGCAGTATAAATGTCTTTGGCGTGTTCTAGTAGCTAGAAATCTTAATGTTACTGATAGATGCACATGAGGGGTAATTGACTCTCCCATATTTGTATCCTCTTTTTTAATCAAGGGGTTTATTTACTTACTTTATTAAATAGTTACAATAAGTTACTTCGTCAATTTTCAGATAGTTATTTCAATCTGTGGGCTCAAAACGAAGCTCCTTTATCAAATTCACATGAGATAAGATTCTGCGTTATAACTAATCTATTGACCATTTGGATCTATTATAACGCGCCTGTTTTTCTTAGCTGCTATAGCAACAACTACGCAAATAAGCGCAACATCCAAATCTGTTGCCATGTTTCTCTATTTAAATCGTGCGTGAAAATGCACTGTCTGTGGGACTTACTAATTTTAATTATAAGGTAAAAGGTGCGTGTAAAATGCACCGTCTATGGGAGCCTTAAGGAAGTTGTTTTTGCGGAAAATTTCTTTAAGTGCGTTTTTAGATGAACATGTGATGTTTTTGTTTGGTGCATATTTTACATAATATCACAAGTAATACTAATTAATGCAATTGCGTCTTTACCGATTATAAATATGTGTTATTAGGGTGAAAAAATTCAATTAAAGTTCTAATATTCCAAGTGTTAGTGCTTAAATAGTTATGGCTGGAAAAAGTGCAAGTTTTTGTAAAGACAAAATACCGGTTGAATTTATTGATCTGGTAAGTCAATATTTTTATTTCTTTTATTTTAGTAAAAGTAATTTGATAAGTTAAAAATTAAAGAAAAAATAATAAAGGTAAATATATTTTTGTTAATTTGTTAAAAGTGTATTTTTTTTAAAGAAAGATTTAAAAAATAATACTGATAGAAATTTATTTGTTTTAATTTGTAATGGTATTTTTTCAAAAAGAAAGATATATTAAACGGGTAAAATATATTTTTTAGGTTATTAAAAATATAAGACATAAAGCAAATAATACTGGTAAACCTTATTTAGTTAATTCTTTTTTTTACTATCCTTTTATAGTTATTAGTATTATTATTATTTTATTATTTTATTTAATTTATTAAAAGTATGCTGAATTAAAAGATAAATAAAAAATAATACTGAAACAATTTTTTAAATTTTGTTACTTTTCGAAGAGAAACTTGAAAAAAACTGGTAGATTTTTTTTTAATTTTTAGTATTTTTTTCCAAAGGACAGAGAAATCAAAGATAATACTGTTAGAAATATTTTTTATTTTAAATTGTTAGGGGATCCGTCGGCACATCCATTGTGTTAGATTTAATGTGTAGTTGTCATCACAATCAAATATAAGTCAAAACTGACAAAAAAGTATCACCTTAATACATCCAGCTAAGATAAACCTTCTTTTACTATGCATTTATTTTTAAAACTTTCCATCACATAGAAATCATAGACGTGTAAAAAAATTAAAATAGTACTGGTAGAATTTTTAATTATTTAATTTGTTATAAGTGTAGTCTCGAAAAGAAAGATAAGCTACAATTATTGTTAGGTAGGGCAGAGGAACCTGTTTTAGCCACTGCCTCTCTTATAGCCCGGTACAGATTAAAAGTCGTATTGCTTAGAATCCTTCTTAAATACGGCATTTTTTTTAAACGTACGTGCAACTTTGATTCATATAATCGTCTGTCAAAATACTCCAGTTTCCCGCGCATTTCGTTTATTAATATAACCTAAAAGAAAGGTGATATTGTTGACGAAACTCCGGTTCGTAACGAGATTCCGTAAGGTGTAGCAAGTAAGTAATAATCTTCTAAGTAGAATCGGTATTGTTTAATGCATAAGTTTCGACAGGGAAATAAATGCTAACAAAATTGTATCTTCAATTTTGAAGATATATTACCATATTTATAATTTCTCTCGTAAATATATGGATGGCTATAAATGGATCATCAATATGTCAAAAGCTCCAGTTATAGCCATACAGTGACTATAGCTAGATGCAAGAAAATCTAGTTTTAGCCATATCTACCGTACAGGGTCATTTTTTTATATATTGGAACCCCCGTAGCGGCTTTATTTGATTTAATTATTTTTATTTTGGTTAAAAAAATAAGCATCGTAAAAGTGTCGATGTGGATACTTTAAAAGCCTGTAAAATCGAAAGTGAAACCTTGGATTTAAATAAGTTTCACATGCCTATCTTAGTTTAAGAAAATTGGTTTATTTTATTTCGTGTCCAATGCAATTTAATTACTTTGTAACTATAACCTGTTACTTTTGTCCCATTTTATTTTATTCTCCCTTTTTTTAAAAAAATTGCTGTACCTACCGAAAATTAACTTTTCAGAAAACTTCAAAGAAATGGCTTCTATAAAGCAGAAAAATATATTTGCATCTAGTAAGGTAGTTCAAAAAAGCGTACGCCAGGGAAAGCAACGAAATAAAGGTTCTATGCAACAATATTCTGAAGAGACCTTTCTACGAGCTTTGGCCGAAGTAAAGGAGAAAGGTGTACCAGTTGCGACCGTGGCCAAAAGATTTGATATCCCACGCACGACCTTGCGAGATAAGTTGTCAGGAAGAACATCGGCAAGAATGAAAAAGGTGGGCCCAGAATCTTGCTTAGGAAAAGATATCGAAGACCGTCTGGTAGATTGGATCATAACAAATGCTAAAAACGGATTCCCAATTAATAAAGAGGGACTGCTATTTTCCGTTCAGAAGCTTGTAGAGCAGAGTGGTATAAAAACTCCGTTTATTGACAATAAGCCAGGAAGAAAATGGATGGAATCGTTTTTAAAAAGGCATCCTAACGTGTCCCAGAAACACTCGGAATATGTTAATAGAGCGCGAGCAGCGGTTACAGAGGTGAAAATCAGAAGTTGGTTTAAAGAAATTACAGAGTTACTGAAGGAAGATGTTGAAATTTTAAATTTTCCCCAAAGAATATGGAATATGGATGAAACGGCGATGTTTCTTTCTCCTAAAGGTGCGTTAATCTTAGCTGAGAAGGGAAAATCCACGTACGATGTCACTTCCACTTCTGAGAAAGATAATGTCACTACTTTAATTGCGGTAAATGCTGTTGGCCAGTATGCTCCTCCTCTGACAGTCTTCAAATATACTAGACTGCCTAATGCGGTCATTAAAGCTGCTCCGCCAAATTGGGGATTGGGGAAAACGGATACTGGATGGATGCAGAGTAAAACTTTTCTAGAATATTTTTCTAATGTTTTTCATCCATTTATACGTGAAAACAAAATGGATCTACCCGTTATTGTGTTTTTGGACGGTCATGCCTCTCATTTGTCACTCGATCTAAGCAGATTTTGTAAAGAAAACGGCATCATTATTGTATGTTTACCACCAAATGCGACTCATATTATGCAGCCATTAGATGTGGCCGTATTTTTTCCTCTTAAGCAATCTTGGAAAAAGATGACCAGGAAGTGGATATACGACCATAACGGTGAAAGTATTAAGAAAAAGGATGTTCGTTCAGCTCTGAATGAAATTCTACAAAAAGACAATTTCACTCAAAGAATTATATCAGGCTTTCGTTGCTGTGGTTTGTACCCTTTTAATCCCGACAACGTAAATTATGAAAAATGTTTAATGAAGACCCAAGAATACGCTTCTGAAGGTGCTAACGAAGGCAAAGAGAAAACTATAGCAGGGAAAGAGGGTGATTGTTACCAGACTGCTGTGAAACAGGTGGAGGCGTATATAAATAATATTTCAGTTTTAAATTTGTTCCAAAATTCATACGCAACTAGTTGAAATGGAAAGGCGACATTAAATTTTCTAAACTTTACAAATATTGGCAAGATATGAAGGATAAAATAATGATAAATGAAAATGATCCGCATGAACCCACAACACCAATGGATAGAGAAGAAACCAATGAAGTCGAAATTTTTGAATTCCCATTTCCCGAATGGAACAATTCTCACAATGTCTTTAAAGAAGAAAATAGTGCCAAACTTACTGGGGAGCCAACTGAAAAACAGGGTAGGATAAATATAATAGAAAATGTTGTTGTAGTACCTGCATCAACGAACATGGGAAAGAACCCTTCAAAACTGGAACCAGTCGCAAGCGAATTGGTGGATAATAATCCTATATACGATTTCGCTGTTGCTGAAAAAATTAAAGTTTCACTCGCCTATTCCTCAATTGTCAACGCTGAACCATCTACAAGCAAAACCTCTGTAAATGTATTGTCTGGAATGCCTGCTTCAGATGAAGTTCCACAGGAACTCTCTATTTTTGCACCAAAGTTTAATAACAACAACGTTTCAACCATTTCTCAAGGACCTGAAACAATAACCGTAAAACCAAATAATAAAACTTCTGAAATTCTTAAAGAAGTGCTAAATATTACAAAACCAATGCCCAAAAAAGGATCAGAAAAACAGAAAAATTACCCTCCGTTTTAACCTCTAATGAATGGATATCACTAAAAGAAGCTAAAGAAAAAGAAGCAAAACAGTTGAAGAAAAAATGTAAAAAAGATCTTAAAAAGACGAACAAAATTGACGAGAAAGCCCGAGAAGATGAAAAAGCGAATAGACGAATAAAAGTATAAAAATAACTAATATTTTGGAATCGTCAGTCAGTTCTTTTCGGACAAGCGACTGAAGAGCACCTTGGCTTTTATTGCTAAACCGAATTGTGACAAACTTTAAGTTTTTGAAAACGTTTCTTTTTGAACTCTGTAAATTAATTAGAAGTTAACTGTTTTATTTTGTTTTGAATTTCTTTTTGAGTTGCTGTATTTTCTTTGTTGTAAATAATTAATAAGTTAAGTGTAAATAAATATTAGGTTTTAAGAAAATTAAATTAAAACATTAGTCTAAGCTCGGAAGAGCAATCAACTTTGGCCCTTCAGGCAAAAAGACGCGAAACTAGCATTAAAGCAAAGGTGTTGGAAAAAGTGGGGTTGTAGGGCAGTTTAAACATCTAGTAGCATTTTGTAAATCTTTATTCTTGTAAATCGAAACTTAAAACTAAATAAAAAAACCAAAAAAATCGAAGCAAAACCGTTTTCTTTAAAAATAATGGAAACCTCAACAACCTCACTTTCTTTTCAGGACGCTGGTCCGAAAAGGGACTCACCGGTCCTCGGCATTGCGGCACCTTACGGAAGCTGCTCTGCCGAGGCACCTGCCGTTCCGGCATCCCCAGTAACATCAGAAAAACCACCACCCAGGGACGACCAGCACTGGCCAGGAAGGCAAAGGCAAAAACCCTAAAAAGGCGGGAACAGCGGAAAAAGCAAAGGGCTAAGGGTGCCGTTCAGCCTTTGCCTATTCTGGACGGGGCTGGCCGCTCCTGTTATTTCACTGCGGAAGGTGCTAGGGCCTTCCGCGCCGGAACGCTCAACAAAACTGGGGCAAAAATAGCAGGGTCGGGGAAGGGTATTTTCAATACCCCATCAGAAATCGGGAATCCAAATGCAAGGGCCAAAACTTATGCCAGGGCTCAGGGGGTTCGTCCCCTAACCGCCCACACAAAAACCGCCCGTCTAACACGTCAGCATTTTCCAGGAAAAAGGAAAATGAAGCGCCGTGCGCGAAGAAGTCGCGCGTGATACAGCGTATCTTTCGAAGGGGTTTTGCGGGGGATGCCGACGCGCTGCGGGGGTCAACGGGGTGGGTTTGAAAGGGGAAGAGGTCTTCTGTCGGGCAGCACCGCCCACCGACCTTGCGTCGTGGAAACCATCAACCCAGTGCGAGGAAACTGGGAATGAATTGGGCTTTGACGTGCTCACTCGTGACGTCGTCCCGCTCGGCGACTCGTCCAATTTCGATCTGGGCGGGGGTAGCCGCGAAGACGAAATTTTTACTTGTAATTACGTTACTGATTTTACTCTGCCAGCCGCATTTAAACATAATGCATTAAAGACTCTTGAGGAGCGTCGTGCTGAGCGCGATAGGGCGAAGCGGGCGGCGTTTCGGGGTAGTGACGGGACAAGGGCGCACATCAGCATTGAAAAACGCGAGGAGTTACGAACGAGGGCGCGAAACGGGACGCTCACGGGGCCATCGAGCGTCAAACGCGTCGGAGTAGGTAAAATAAACCCTGGGATGGAGCTAGCCGAGGGCACGGTGGGAAGCGGGTTAGACCGCCCACTTCATGGCGCCCAACTAAGTGGCGTCTGCGCGGCGTCGGACGCGGCCACGCAGGTCTGGGTTGGTCCAGACGGACCCGGGAAAAACAGTAGGAAAAGCGCGTCACAAACAGATACAAATATGACGAAGTTGCATAATATGCAACACTTGGAGATAACAGTTTGGGCGGGGGCACAATTGATAGCCAACGAAGAGGTTATTGCAAGGTTGGGGGTACCACCAGCGATTATCATGGAGACTATCGAAGACTGCATGAGGCAACAAAACGTTGATCACGTCACCGCAGATTTAATTGAGAAGGTACTAACCGAAAAAGCAGTGGGGAAAGCATTTAGGCCGTTTTCTACGTACGCTGGGCGGCTGTTTATAAAAACAAAGAAGACGAAACTAAAGTACAGCTATGGGTACCCACGCGGTACAGAACAAAGTTAGTCAAAAAGATCCATGGAAATGGTCATTTGAGAACCGATATTGTAAAGGAGTTAATGGCAATAGTCTTTGGTTGGCCAAAAATGGAGAAGAACATAGAAGAAATAATAGACAAATGTGCATTTTGTAATAAGATGGAAACAGTGGGCGGCAAGGTCGTCGAATGCGTAAGGCCTTTCGAGTTAATACAACTGGCGTGGATAGAAGGAATGAAGCGAACGAGGGAGGGATTTTCGGCCGCGTTGGCGTTCCGGGACGTCTATAGCGGGTGGCTCGGGTGCACGGAGGTGTGCACGCCCAGCACCACGGTAATTAGGAGGTTCCTAGAGCGGGAGATAGACGGGTTCGGGGGTCAGCCGGCGGTGATCATAGTCGATCAAACTTTCTTGAAACGCCAGAGTTTAATAAGGGAGGTCTTTCCGCGGACGGCGATTGTGTCGCGGTACGAACATTTTCCGGGGGAGATTGGACCTCCTTCGGCCAACTGAAGTTAGAGTTAGAAGAGGCAGACCGAGAATGGGTTGCGAAATTACCGAAGATCATAAAAAGGCTTAGAAATACCCCGATGCCGGTCACAAATAAAACACCGGCTAGCCTCATGCTATGTCATGAACCACACTCAGAACCCCTGATTACGCCCCTGACCAAGCTGTTACCCCAAATTAGTACTGAATAAGAGTAAACAAAGTGTAACAACCCAGCTTGTAAAGTCAAATGTTGACTTAGATTAAGAATACTAGAATTGTAAAGAACCCCACTTTTTAACTCAATTTTAAACTTTTAATTTTTTCATCATAAGGAAAGAACTGACGATTCGCCTTTTTTCTCGGGCACGCTTTGGTACCCAGTTTTGGATACCAAAGTGCGCCCTAGGAGGGGTGGTATTTTGGAATCGTCAGTCAGTTCTTTTCGGACAAGCGACTGAAGAGCACCTTGGCTTTTATTGCTAAACCGAATTGTGACAAACTTTAAGTTTTTGAAAACGTTTCTTTTTGAACTCTGTAAATTAATTAGAAGTTAACTGTTTTATTTTGTTTTGAATTTCTTTTGAGTTGCTGTATTTTCTTTGTTGTAAATAATTAATAAGTTAAGTGTAAATAAATATTAGGTTTTAATAAAATTAAATTAAAACATTAGTCTAAGCTCGGAAGAGCAATCAACTTTGGCCCTTCAGGCAAAAAGACGCGAAACTAGCATTAAAGCAAAGGTGTTGGAAAAAGTGGGGTTGTAGGGCAGTTTAAACATCTAGTAGCATTTTGTAAATCTTTATTCTTGTAAATCGAAACTTAAAACTAAATAAAAAACCAAAAAAATCGAAGCAAAACCGTTTTCTTTAAAAAATAATGGAAACCTCAACAACCTCACTTTCTTTTCAGGACGCTGGTCCGAAAAGGGACTCACCGGTCCTCGGCATTGCGGCACCTTACGCAAGCTGCTCTGCCGAGGCACCTGCCGTTCCGGCACCCCCAGTAACATCAGAAAAACCACCACCCAGGGACGACCAGCACTGGCCAGGAAGGCAAAGGCAAAAACCCTAAAAAGGCGGGAACAGCGGAAAAAGCAAAGGGCTAAGGGTGCCGTTCATCCTTTGCCTATTCTGGACAAGGCTGGCCGCTCCTTTTATTTCACTGCGGAAGGTGCTAGGGCCTTCCGCGCCGGAACGCTCAACAAAACTGGGGCAAAAATAGCAGGGTCGGGGAAGGGTATTTTCAATACCCCATCAGAAATCGGGAATCCAAATGCAAGGGCCAAAACTTATGCCAGGGCTCAGGGGGTTCGTCCCCAACCGCCCACACAAAAACCGCCCGTCTAACAAAATGAAGCGCCGTGCGCGAAGAAGTCGCGCGTGATACAGCGTATCTTTGGAAGGGGTTTTGCGGGGGATGCCGACGCGCTGCGGGGGTCAACGGGGGTGGGTTTGAAAGGGGAAGAGGTCTTCCGTCGGGCAGCACCGCCCACCGACCTTGCGTCGTGGAAACCATCAACCCAGGGCGAGGAAACTGGGAATGAATTGGGCTTTGACGTGCCCACTCGTGACGTCGTCCCGCTCGGCGACTCGTCCAATTTCGATCTGGGCGGGGGTAGCCGCGAAGACGAAATTTTTACTTGTTATTACGTTACTGATTTTACTCTGCCAGCCGCATTTAAACATAATGCATTAAAGACTCTTGAGGAGCGTCGTGCTGAGCGCGATAGGGCGAAGCGGGCGGCGTTTCGGGGTGGTGACGGGACAAGGGCGCACATCAGCATTGAAAAACGCGAGGAGTTACGAACGAGGGCGCGAAACGGGACGCTCACGGGGCCATCGAGCGTCAAACGCGTCGGAGTAGGTAAAATAAACCCTGGGATGGAGCTAGCCGAGGGCACGGTGGGAAGCGGGTTAGACCGCCCACTTCACTAAAAAGGGAGATGAAAGGGGAATTTGTAAGGATGCTTACGTAATAGTACAGTACGACAAATGTTTCTATCCTGCCTTAGTATTAGAATTAAGTGACAAAGGAGCTCTTTGCAAAGCTATGGAAAAAACAGAAAATACTGGCAATGGCCAGACAAAAAGATATTATTTGGTACAAATTGAATGCAGTAATGGAAGTTATATCACCACCTATTGCCATTAAAAAGAACGAGTTCTGTGTTAAAGATATAAAAGACTATTAAGATTTTTTGTATTACATGTTTTTTGTATTAAATAATAAATACTAAACGTTATTATTTATAGATCGTAGTTATTATTAGTAGTGGCTATAACTAGCTCTTAATGTGGCTATATATGGTACCAGTATGGCTATATCTAGCGAAACTGGCATTATTTCATAATCCACTTTTTCCTGCAAAAGTGAACACCTATCCTTCCTTTTTCAATTCATGCTTTAAAAAGAGAAAACATCATGCAATTTACGAAAAATGTAAAACATTGGTTCAAATGAAGTAATCATATTACGGTGTTGTAGCAAAGATATCGATTTACTTAAAGTGGCTATAACCAGTACCTCTACCCTGGTTCTCATTTTTTTTTTTTTTTTATTGCAGAGTGAAACAGAAATGGATCAGCTCTTATTGGAGGCGGTTGACGCATTAGCTGAGGCAACTGATATGGTAAGAAAAAAATATCTGGATTTATTGAAGTGCTTATTGTTTCAGAGTCACAAGTTCAAGTTTTGTAAATAGTTTGATTTCTTTACTTTTCAGCTGGAGAGGCAGTTAAACACTATGGAAGAGGAGACAAAAAAAGAACAAGTACGTATAGTTACGTTACGTAGTTCTACTAGTGTTGGATTTCTTAACTGACTGAGTTATCAAGGTAAGACTTTTCAGTCTTTTAACTATTTTTTTTCATAATTAAGGTTAAGATGCCCAAACAAAATACCTCTGAAACCCCTGAAACCCCTGAAACTTCTGAAATTCTACCAGAGGAGGTGGAAATTTTTTGGCTTAATTATGAGCCATATCAAGTAAGTGTGATCAATTTTTTTAACTGTGTTTTTAGTAACTAACATTTTACCGGCTTATAACACTTAACATTTTAGTTGTAAAATTGTAGTTTTAAGAAATGTTTTGTTTTCATGTAATTTTATAACTTTTTTTTTTAGAAATGCAGCTCTTTTGTGTTAGATCTTTATATTTTCTTTACAGTGTCTAACTACTGGCTGGCCTTTAACTATTGAGTGTTTGACGTTATGTAGTGTGCTGCACCTTTTATTTTTGGTATTATATTTTACAGTAACAATATTTCTTTGTTTCAGGGATTTTTAGATTATAAAAAGACAATGCTGGATATCAAACGGGAAAGGAAGAGACTCCAAAAACATTTGGAGGTAGGGGAAAAGTTGTTAAGAGCCATCAATCTATAAGCTGGTTTATTGGGGGAGCTTGGCAAACCCTTGTCTTAGAAAGACAATTCAGAGAAGAATTTGACGAGTAATAAACTAAAATGTCAAAAAATTATATAAAATTGACTATAATATCTAATAATATATAATAGATTGTATTAACATAATAATAATAATAGATAATATAGATGATACTAAAAATACATTGTACCAACATAAAAAAATGTATTAACATAAAAATATGTATTACCATAAAAATATTAAACATAAAATTTACTTAAAAAAAATCTTTGATTTTTGACTCCCTCTTCCTCGTTAGGAAAAAAATAAAGAGATAAATACCATAAATAAATAACTAGGAAAAAAATAAAACAGCTAGGTAAACAACATGAAATAAAAAAACAATAATTATTTTACATGTTGTTCAAAAAATATAACAGCTAGGTAAACAACATGAAATAAAAAAAAGGGAATTTAATAAAAAACAATAATTATTATACAAGTTGTTAAAAAAAAAGTAAAAAGTATAAACAAAAGTAATTTAGTAAATAATATTCCTCCAGTCCTTCGAAAATTGGGAAAATTTAAGTAATATTTCTTTCGTCCTCTAAAAATTGGGTGATCGAGAAATGGTGAAAAGCATCTACTCAACATAATAATGAGGAAAAACTACCTCCTCATTTTCTTTGTTCTCTTATTGCTAAACCTTTTGTTAGGGTCTCTACCCCTAATTTCTATTTAGTTCTGTATAAGGCTTTCTGGACCACCCAAGTATGTTACGCACTTATTTTATTTTTCTTATTTTTATTACTTAATTGCAAAAATTAAAACATAATATTAAAAGTCACGACCTATTAAAACAATACTTATCAGTGTCATAATAACTTCTTTCTTTCTTTCGCTAAACCGCTTGATAAAAATTCTTGTTAATTATTTTTGCGAAATTATCTTAATTGTTTTTTACACAAATGTGCCAAATTTATTATTCATCCTGACGCAAGCTGATTTTGAATATTTAATCGTTGTATCCAGATTGTTATAATACACTCTAGTTAAGTCTCTTTAGTAATACGTTACTTCTGTAAACTATATTGTCATCCAGTTTTTATCAATAAATCAAAAACACATTTCTACGAAAAGCAAGTTTTATTTGAACAGAGAAGAATCCAACATAACCCAACATAAAATTGGCGGACAGGATCTGGTTGTGAGTCCCGAAGAAAGAAAACCTTCAGTGATTCAGTAAATTTCAATTCTTCAAACCAGACCACAGGAAGACAAGGAAAAAAGTAAGATCCTTTTTCCACTCCATCCTTTTTCTTTTCTTTGACTTTTCTGTTTCTTTTAAAAAAGGAGGAACGGGAGGGCTAATGCGGTTGTAATATATTTTAATTTGTCAGCAATGTGGATCGCCTTTTTTTAAACGAGGCTATTGACAAGAAAATTCCATAACCTTGAATTTATTTATTAGCAAGGCAATTTGGTAGGAGAATGATTTTTTAAATATTTCCCTATTATGCGATGGTATTGTAAGTAAATTCAACCTACGAATATTTAAATTATGAATATCAGTCCTGTATTTTATTTTTTTGACACAAGTAAGGGGGGCTCTTGAGTTTTAAAATTTTGTAAAAACACTAAGGAGTGCAGGATACGACGTCGCTCCATATTAAGCCACCCCAATTTGGGTAATTTATGTGAAATTCTCTGCCTCCGTCTTATTCCAAATATCAGTCTAAGACAAGAATTTTGAGCTCTCTGAATTCTTTTTATATCCAGACAGAAGCCTTTCTCAAAGCTGTTTTGATACGTTTGAAAATGTAATACAACAGCTGGTTAAACGTTTAAAGGCAATTAAATGTAATGTTTGTTATTCTTAATATATCGTATATTAAACAAAACGAGAAAGCTTAAAGGAGGTTTTAGACATTTTAGTACCCCAAATGTTAAAAATTATACAAGCATTCTAAATTAAGAGAAATATTCGATGTTCATTTCTGACAATTTTGTCAGAAATGTTAGAATTTAAAGTGTGGGAGTGGTTTTGCTTTAAAAGAAATAATAAATCCTCTTTTAAACATAAATACATGTGAACCACTTAAGGATGGCTCATTTATGGAGATTCCTCATAAAATTAAACAAACTAATGGTGTACTAAATATCAAATCTACTAAAAATAAATATTTTATTTGGTGCATTTCAGCTAGTATTACAAATATTCGTTTAACCAATGTATTAGACTACTCTCAAAATATTCATGATTTTTTTAATTTACATGGTAAACAAATGCCTACTAAAATAAAAAATATTTCAAAATTTTAAAGGGGCTTGCCTTAACCGGTCGGCCGCGTAGCAGGGAACTACTATAAAACTCCCCCAAAGTCAAGGTGACACAGCATAAGCCGAGGACTTGCATGGTCTAGGGGAAGCTAGACATCTATTATGCGAACTCCAGGGCACCTGGCGCCCCTTGGTTTAACTAGCCTTCTTGCAGTATGCGGGACACTGCTGTAAGCGACTACCCTTTTCTCCGCTTCTCGTGGGAACACAATGAACCTTAATGATAACAATTTTCCTTCCATTAACGGGTCTCTAAAGAGACCTCGAATATATTCACCAGAAATTCAAACCCCCAGTATATTTTGAAAAATACTTCTTAATCTCAAAAAAGATGGCTCCTTCGAAAAGACCTCACCCTTTCTCATACATAAAGCATTAACAAGCGCTATAGGGGAAACCAAATCCACCAAAAAGCTAAGAAACGGTCAATTACTAATCGACTTAAAAACAAAGCCCAATCTGATAAAATAAAAATCTAAAAAAGTTACATGATATGGACATTACCACCGAAAGTCACCATGCTCTAAACACCCTCAAGGGAGTAATAACTTATCGTGACCTACTTAATTGCAACATAGAAGAGATATTAGAAAACCTTCAACCCCAGAACGTGATCGAGGTTAAAAGACTAAACACAAACATAAATGGCACTATAACCCCTTCTGCTACTCTTATTTTAACATTTAAAGCCCATAAACTACCCGACACCATTAGAGCTGGATACCTAAGAATCCGAGTCAGACCATATATACCGAATCCACTAAGATGCTTTAAATGCCAAAAATTCGGCCATACATCTGAGAGATGCTCTGAAGACCCCATCTGTCCAAGATGCGGATCACAAACACATGACGAAAACCCATGTAACTCCCCTCCACAGTGCACAAACTGTTCCGAACAACACTCTCCCAGATACAAAGGATGCAACGCCTACAAGATGGAACTAGGAATTCAAAGGATTAAGATCACAGAAAAACTCTCTTACCCCGAAGCTAAAAGAAAATACATCACTCAAAACCCCACTTTTTCAACCTCTTTTGCAGAAAAAACAAAAACGCCTTCTTTCAACCCCCAACTGCAGACCGTCCAAACCCTACTACAACTAAAGACTCTTCCTCCAAAAAATTGAGAGCCCACCCCTACCTCCCAATAAGGGAACTCTCCCCCTAACACCTCACCCCACCCTAATCCTAAGGACCCCTTCCCTATCCCCCCAACTCTTCCTTCCCTAAAACCTCCCATTCTCCTACCCCTAATCCTCCAACAAATACCCCTCAAAGTCCCTATCCCATCACCGCCCCCATCTCACTCTTCAAACACCACTCCCCTTCATCAAAAAAAGACAACAAAACCCCATTTAAACACTCTTCCACGAAAAAACCGTCTAGATCTCGACATACATCAGAATCATCTTCCTCCTCTCGCAGTGATAAAATGGAAACTGACTCGACTAGACACCCAAAAAAATCATAAATGGCTCCGACAATCATCCAATGGAATGTGAATGGAGCCAGATCCCACTTTTCTGAGCTCCACTTACTCACAAACACATTTAAACCCATTTTCCTATTATTACAAGAGACAAACTGTAAACCCGAAGATCGACAAACACTAAAGCATTATAACTCTATCAGATGCGATAGAACAAACCCCAACAGAGCCTCTGGGGGAGTAGCTACTCTCATTAGAAAGAATGCTCCCTACCAGGAAATTCCAATTACTTCCCCTTTCGAGGTATGTGCTGTCTCTGTTTACATTGCAAACAAAAAAACATCCTTATGTAATCTTTACATCCCTCCCTCTCTATCTCCAACACAGGCCGACTTAACCAACATCATATCCCAACTCCCCTCCCATTATTTTAATGGGCGACTTAAACGCCCATAACACCCTATGGGGATCCAACCACACGGACCCCAGAGGAAAAATAATTGCCGACACAATCACCACACTCAACCTGACACTGCTAAATGACAACTCCCCCACCTACATCTTGCCCGCATATGGCACCCTCTCTAACTTGGACTTATGCATATGTAGTCCGAGTATACTATCCGACCTACAGTGGGGCGTTCTAGATGATACCCATGGAAGTGACGGCCACTTCCCCACCTACCTAGAAACACTTTCCTCCCCTCCACTGCCTCTAATACTTCCTATTACATCTTTAAAAAAGCAAATTGGGACCTCTACAGGTTGTCATTTAAGACTCCCCCACTATCCCCCGATATCAACCAAACCGTTTCAAACTTCGTATCAGCTATACTCAACTCTGTCGAAATCAGTATACCAAGAGCAGAGGTCAGACCTGACAAACCCCCGGTTCCATGGTGGACCAATGACTGCAAAACCTCCATCAAAAATAGAAAAAAGCATTAAATAAATTCAAAAATTCCCCTCACAACAAAACCTAACAGAATACAAAAGAATGAGTGCCATCGCCAGGAAAACTATCCTTCAAGCCAGAACAAACAACTGGAAATCTTACACCGAGTCCATAGGACCCCACCTAGACAGCTCCACCCTCTGGAATAAGATAAATATACTCAAAGGAAAACCACGCTTCCCCATTTCGGGAATAGAACTTAATGGCAAATGGATCACTGATCCCAACGAGATAGCCAACATATTTGCAACCCATTATAACGGCACCCTCTCAAACAACCCTGAGACAACTACAAAATCCTTCTCCCCCTAAAACAGAAACTCCCCCTGTATCCTACAACCTCCCGATCACCATGGACGAACTACTCCATGCTACCAATTATAGCAAAGACACAGCCCCTGGCCCGGATGGAATAAGGATGCCCTACATCAAAAACCTTCCACCTCAAGGATACACATACTTGCTCGGCCTATATAATCTAATATGGTCCAAGCAATCCTTCCCGGATGACTGGAGAGAGTCACTACTCGTTCCAGTCCATAAACCTGACAAGCCCAGAACATCCCCTTCTGGTTACAGACCGATCGCCTTAACTAGCCACTTGTGCAAGATCCTAGAAAGAATAATAAACTTCCGCTTAAAATGGATCCTCGAGAAAAGAAACTTACTATTAATAGAACAAATGGGCTTTACACGTGAGCGCTCAACTTTAGACCACCTCGTCGGCTTTGAATCAGACATCCAAACAGCCTACCACAACAGACAACACCTCACAGCGGTCTTTCTTGATTTGACGGCCGCATTCGATAACATCAACAGGAACTCTATTTTACACATCCTTAACAATTACGACATCAAAGGAAACATGTACTACTTTATCAAAGAATTCCTCAAAGATCGCCGCTTCCGAGTAAAGATAAGAGGACGCTTATCCCCCTCCTATCACCAACCCAATGGAGTCCCCCAAGGATCCGTTCTGAGCCCCACCCTGTTCATAGTGGCAATGAATGGCATCAGAAACTACATCCCCCAAATATATCCCTCCGACTCTTCGCTGATGACATCCTAATATATCACTCTGCCAAAGAGAGTCTCACCAGTGAAAACTTATTACAGACCAGCCTGACTAACCTCAACAATCGGTCGACCTACCTCGGCTTATCATTCTCCCCCAACAAATCTGCCTCAATGCATTTCTGCAAACGAAGGGGATGCCTCAAAATTGCATCTCTTCACCTATCAAATCCCATTCCCAATCCCCCAACGCACAAATTCCTAAGGCTATACTTTGACCCCACCTTAAATTTCAAACACCACTTCGATTATCTAAAAAATAAATGCGCTCACGACCTTAATATCCTTAGAGTTATATCTGGCTTCAAATGGGGATCACACAGGACTACACTCCTAAGACTACACAATTCACTGATTCTTTCCAAACTTGACTATGGATCCATAGTATACTCCTCTGCCCCCTCTCACCAGCTTAAAAAATTGGACTCCATTCACAACGGCGGACTACGAATGGCATTGGGCGCCTTCCGCACAAGTCCCGCTATTAGTATGTACTGCGAATCAGAGTCTCTACCTCTCTATCTAAGAAGGCAGCTACTCCTGCTTAATTATGGAAACTCTCTAAGATTCAGACCACATATCCCCCATGCCAGACGATTCATACACCAGACCCCCCTAGACAACACCCACAAAGAAACCACTGTAAGTTGATACATGAAAAATACCACCAAATTTCCCAAAATATATACCCCACACTCCCCGACCCAATCTCAACTGAAAGATTTAAATTTCCCCCTTGGAACTCCGCCCCTATCAATGCGGATCTATCACTACTGAAGTATCCTAAAGACACCTACAGCTGTGAATCCCTTAGAAGGATATACAAACAACTGATACACTCCAACTACAGCAACTGTAAAATCATTTTTACCGACGGATCCAAAACCGACTCGTCAGTAGGGGCTGCTCTCTTTACCCCCTTACGAACTCTCCTACTCTCTACACCAAACTACCGGCATTCTCTCCGCCGAACTCCTTGCTATCCTTAAAGCAACAGAACTCATAAAGACCACAAACGAAAACCACTGGGTCATAGCCACCGACTCGCTTAGCTCCATCAAATCCCTAAAATCCTTTAACCCCACTAACCCCCTTGCCCTAAATATAAAATACAACCTGGGAAAAATACACATACAAAACAAAACCCTTACACTTCTCTGGATCCCCAGCCACGTTGGTATCAGTGGCAATGAGAAGGCTGACATCTTAGCCAAAGAAGATCAAGGACTAAATATTAACCTTACATTCAGCCCAAGAGATTTAAATACCTTCTCCAAACACAAGATCAGAGCGATATTCCAGCTTGAATGGGATCTCCAAATAGAAGACAATAAACTGTACGAGGTTAAGGACACAATATTTACAAACCCCCCTGGAAAAATATTCCAGGCACTCCCTATCACTCATGGCCAGACTTAGAATTGGCCACTCCAGGCTAACCCACGGATTTTTAATCACCCGGACCGACCCTCCTACCTGCGATACATGTGGAACAACTATTACAATCAAACACATACTGGACACCTGTCCTAAATACTCCCAGATTTTGCTTAACCATGACATCCGAGACAGCCTCAAAGAAAAGCTCTCTTACAATAACACCGAGAAAATAATGTCCTTTTTAAGGACCACATCTCTAATAGATGAAATCCAGATCACAAAAAACCACTATGAAATTTTTACCTGTTCATATACCAAATAATGTTTATACTCCGTCCTTTTACACACGTTGCCTTTTGGCGCCTAAATCTTAAATAGAATCATACTAGACACTAAAAAATCCTCATGGGTTGATGTGTCTTTAATTATTATATATCTCTCTCTCTCTTTCTCTTCTTATTTTTATCACTGCATATCATCATATTTTAATAAGTTAAACACAAGGCATGTTTTATCATTTTTAAAATAAATCATGTTTTTAAAGTTTGTTTTTGAATCAAAGTGTTTAATTTCCATCTGCAAATCCTAAACTGGACGGGATTCCAACATAAAATTGGCGCAGCCGCAGAGGATTTGGTCCTTCGTGCACTAGCAGCAGCAAGCAGCCAAGGTGAAAGTTGTGATTTTCTCGAAAAACCAACCGAAAAACCAGCACGAAGAAGAGTTTTACCTTTCAGACCAAACAAAAAAACCAGGCAACCGCAAGACCGCACCAATAAGAAGAAAGAGTAGGATTTTTTTCTTTCTGTCCTTTCCTTATTTTTTTAACATTTTTCTTGTTTCTATTTTTGTAATTTTTGCTTTACGATTTTCTCAATTAAACAGCAAACATTTTTAAGAGTCTCCCAGGCTTTATAAATAACTTTCATTTACATTTTTTTATTTTTTTTCTTACAAAGTCTGCCATTTATTTACATATTTTAAGTATACAACTAATTTTTATTATTTATTATAAACAAAAAATATCTGACGAAAATCTTAACTTGGTAGATAAACAAATAGACGGAAATAATTTGCAACATAGTAGATGCTTTTCACCATTTCTCGATCACCCAATTTTTAGAGGACGAAAGAAATATTACTTAAATTTTCCCAATTTTCGAAGGACTGGAGGAATATTATTTACTAAATTACTTTTGTTTATACTTTTATATATATTTTTTTAACAACATGTAAAATAATTATTGTTTTTTTATTAAATTCCCTTTTTTTTCATGTTGTTTACCTAGTTGTTTTATTTTTTTCCTAGTTATTTATTTATGGTATTTATCTCATTTATTTTTTTCCTAACGAGGAAGAGGGAGTCAAAAATGGCCCAATAATAAGTGATAAAGGTGTGTCTCCAAACCCAGATAAAATTATCGCTATCAAAAATTACCCTAAACCCGAAACATCTAAACAAATTAATCAGTTTCTTGGTTTAATTGGCTATTACCGACGCTTTATAAAAGATTTTTCTAAACATGCTTAACCTTTAACCCTTCTTTTAAAAAAGGACGTCCCCTTCGTTTGGACTAGTGAGCAACAAAAATCGTTTGAGCATTTTAAAAATATTTTATCTAGTCAACCTCTATTGCAGTACCCCGAATTTTCGAAAGATTTCATTCTCACCACTGATGCCTTCAAACTACGCAGTTGGAGCCATCTTATCCCAAGGTGAGGTCGGTAAGGACCTACCAATAGCTTATGCCTCTAGAATTTTAAATAAAGCGGAATGCAACTATTCAACTACCGAAAAAGAATTAGCTAGCATAGTTTGGGCAGTTAATCATTTTCACCCATATCTTTACGGTAGAAAATTCTTTATTTACACAGATCACCGTCCTCTTACCTGGTTATTTAATTGCAAAAATCCCAATAGTAGATTGTTACGCTGGAGATTAAAGCTAGAAGAATATTCTTACAAAATTAAATATAAACCTGGTCGTATAAAGTCTAATGTCGACGCACTTTTCGCGCAACCCTGTACTTTTTAACATAATTAAATCGTGCTTCCCTGTAAGTCTTGAGTCTTACACAGATTTCATAAAGTATCATTATGAAATTCAAAAAATACCAGATATCGAAATAATTAAGGAAAACATATTTACCAAATTTCCTAATGCACTTATTTATTCTAAAGATTTAGATAATAATAATATTTGCTCTAATAATCTAACCTCAATACATAATCTTGACAAACTTAATCAAGACAAAATCAATTTATACAAAACTGTCACTTTAAAAAATAACGAAAATAAAATTACATTTTTATTAATAGCAAAACTCAATCATTTCGATAAATTAACTTATAACGATTTATTTTACACTTTACAAAATTTTCGTAAAATACTATTAAAAGAAAAAACAAATCATATTTATCTTAAAAACCCTTTGGAAAACTGTACTCATTTAAAACAGGATATGTTCAATAAAATGATAGAATTTTTATTTTTAAAACACAAAATTAAAATAACTTTAATTAATAAACCAAAATTTAAGCCTGAAAATAAAAATGAGATTTCAAAAATTTTTAAGGAAAATCATGAATCAGCAATTTCTGGTCATTCAGGATTTCTTAGAACGTATAGACGCATTAAGGAAAACTACAAATGGACTAATATGAAATCTGATGTAAATAGACTTATAAAATCTTGCGAATCTTGCCAAATAAATTAACTTAACACACGAAATCCTAGAGCTCCAATGGAAATTACGACTACCAGCAAAAGACCCTTTCAAAGGTTAGCCCTTGACATTGTAAGTCCCTTGCCCTTAACAGAAAATGGAAATCGTTTTATAATCACAATGCAGGACGATTTAACTAAATTTTCTTACGCCGTGCCTGTACCAAATCACGAATTAAAAACAATAGCAGAACAATTTTTACAGTTTATATGCCTTTTTGGAATCCCTGAAACAATTCTTTCAGACCAAGGTACAGATTTCACCTCTAATCTTATTAAAGACTTAAATCGACTTTTTAAGATCAAACACATACTTACAAGTCCGTATCATCCGCAAACAAACGGAGCCTTAGAAAGGTCTCACTTAACCCTTAAGGAATATTTAAAACATTACATCAATTCCCAACATTGTAATTGGGATGAGTACGTTTTTCACGCAATGCTTACTTACAATACACATATACATAAATCTACAAATTTTACACCTTTTGAGTTAATATTCGGCCACAAAGCCTCGATTCCTAACTCTTTAACTGCAAAACCTGAATTTAAGTACACTTATGATGACTTCTCTCTCATTTAAAATTTAAATTAAATAAAAGTTTCGAAATAGCTCGTGAAAATATAATAAAATCTAAAGAAAATTCAAAAACTTATTACGATAAAAAAGTAAAACACAATCAATTTAAAATCGGTGACTTTATATATTTACAAAATAAGTCTATAAAACCCGGTTTAAACAGAAAATTTTCACCTCATTTTAAAGGTCTTTATCAAATAGTTGAGACATATTCAAACCACACTTTCAAACTTCTTTTAAATAATAATAAAACAGCTATTTACCATTATAACTTACTTAAACCTTTCTTTTCAGATAATGAAAACTGAACTAGCAGTAATATTTTTCCTAAATTTCCTTAATTCTATTTATTCACAATTTTACCAAAACCAACCCTTAAATGTAACCTCAGGAATCGTTTTTCACCACATTGGTGAAACTAAAATTGCGCAAGACCAATTTACTCTCTTATCATTTACGAATATTAGTATATACGAAGAAAAAACTTAAGTTAACCTCCTAAAATGTTTGAAAAAGCACGCCCCTTGTGTCAAAACTTTAAAAGAAAAAAATAACTCAACAAATAAAGATTTAGAATTTACTTGTAGGGAAACGCTCGAATTATTATAAAACTCAATAAATAAACTAAATGAAAAATTTGACTCAATATGTCACTTGACAGGTCTTCTTTTTGGCACACCCGATGCCGATGACGCAAAATACTATACCGAATCTATACAAGCAATGGTACAAGATAATAGGGACATGCACATGCTTATGAAACAACAAGTTCACATTATAACAGATGCAATTAATGATTATAATAAAACGACTTTAGCCTTACATTTTAATCAAGATAAACTAAATAAAAATATAGAAAAGTTTAACAAATTTGCAAATTCTACAATAAGACGAATTAACGCTAGTAGATGGGATTCACCGGTTCTAGGCCACTCAATCTTCCGGAAGAATCGGAAGAATGTATTCTAGACCACATAATCCGCGGAAGAATTGTAAGAAGAATATTGTAGTAGCACTAAAGGCTTACGTATTAAAACATACATCCCCTAATCGTGGATTTAAAAATAGTTAACTTGACACCAAAAACAAAAAAAATCTATGTATTTAAGATTATATTTAAAGAGTATAATATTTGTTTAAAGTATTTATCTTGTTTAGCAGTTATACAAATAACTTATTTATAGAATGGGTAATTAGAATTAATGTATTTGTTTTCCGGAAAAATAAGTTAATTGTGTTGTTTTTGGTATGATGCAATTTTTAAATGATTGCATCATTCGACTTTGTTTACGGTTAAATTTAAATACTTTATTTTTCATAAATTAATTTTAATGGATTTGTTTTTCCGGAAAATTTATTGTTTAGATGAACATATTTTACATAATTAGAATCACACTAATTAATGCAATACGTTGCAATTGCGTTTTTACCAATTATAAATACATCTTATGATTGTGAAAGAAGTAATAGTTCAAATTCAAGTTTTGTGTGGTAAAGTGTTAAGAATTTAAAAAAATGGCTGGAAAACCAGATAATTTTTGTTTAAAAGTTTGCACCCTGGGAATTAATTGATCTGGTAAGTTAGAAATTTTTTATTTATTTTTGTGTTTTTTTTAATATATTACTAAGATAAGACAAAAAAAAATATATTTTTTTTAATTGCAATAGATTTGATATTTAAAAGTGAGCGAGGTGCAGTTGCACCCCAGTGTTTTCCAAAATATTTTTTTCCCTGTAGAATATTAATTAATAATTTTTAGGTATTTTTTTTAAATAAATTTTTGATTCAGTATATTTAAAATTGAATAAAATATTTTCATTATTTATTGTTTTAAGTTATCGAGTTACGCATAAATTTGGGGAACTGCTAAGGGTAAACAATGACCAAAAATGAAAAAAAATGTAAAATAATTTTAATTAGGGAGATAACTAATTATTTAAAATTAACCAAAGAACGCGAATTATATTATTTTACCTAATTGCTTTCCTTTTTTTTTTTGTTTTAGACTGATATGGATGAGCTTTTTATAAAAGCGGTCGAAAAGGCGGAGATGGAGTTGTCAAATTCAGGCAAAGAAGAAAATAGTAAGGAGAAAAAAGACGTAAGTAGACAATTAGTTTGTTCCTAGATAGTTGGTTGACGTTTAAAAGTTAAATGTTTTAGTTTCTAAAATAGAAAGTGTTCCATGTTTGTTTGTTTACTGGATAAACCAGGGGTTAATGAAAAGTAAAAGTTAATAGTTTTAGATATTAAAATATAGTTTATACCTACCTGAATATATTTTTTTCAGACTGAAGAAATATTAGCGAACATTGACCTAACGCTGGAGGAAGAGGAGGAACAGGCCCCGGTCCAGCAAGGGGTCATGGACAACTAGGAGGAGGTGGAACAGGCTTCGGTCCAGCAAGGGGTCATGGAGAACGAGGAGGTGGTAGAACAGGTCCCGGTCCAGCAAGGGGTCATGGAGAATGAGGAAGAGGAGGAACAGGCCCCGGTCCAGCAAGGGGTCATGGACAACTAGGAGGAGGTGGAACAGGCTTCGGTCCAGCAAGGGGTCATAGAGGACGAGGAGGAGGTCCCGGTCCAGCAAGGGGTCATGGAGAACGAGGAGGAGGTGGAACAGGCCCCGGTCCAGCAAAGGGTCATGGAGAACGAGGAGGAGGAAAGATTCATGTACATGAACGACGGAGAGGCGGCCCCGGCTGAAAATGTAGACCAGCAGAATGGGGATAGAGATGTGTGGCTCAATTATGAGTCTTGGCAAGTGAGTAAAAAGAATAACTTAAAAAGTATTGCTTGAAAAACGTTCCCTTAGAAAATTGTTTTTTTTTGCAGCAAATGAGTATTAAAAAAAGTTAATAAATCAAAATTTTTAGTAAGTTTAAGTAATTGAAAAAAAATAGGCTTTAAAAACAACTTTTTTTTCTTGTTACAGGGATATTTAAATTACAAATACATTGTAAAAGAGGTTAAAAACGATCGCATAATGGTTAGCATCGACCTCCACCAGAAGCGGCTGAAATTTCTAAATTTGAAGTTTGCCTTGTTTCGCTAGTTAAGGGAGGTTATGAGAATTGACAATATGCTAAGGGACAGGATACAGGGCCTGAAGAAGTAGGAAGATAGAATGGATAGAATATTTTATTTTGTAGATGTAGATTTTATTTTGTATATTCATTAATAAAAAAATATATTTACTTAAAAAAAATTTGATTTCTAGATCCTTTTTATAATTGTTATAAAAAAAAACATAACTTACAAAAATATGGGTATTCCTTAACCTAGATGCCTAACATTGGGAATTTTTAGTTAAGGATACACAATGGTCAAAAAATTAAAAAAAGTTAGTAAAATGATTTAGTTGGGAAGATAAGTAATTGTTTAAAATTAAAGAAAAAAAAATACAATAAGTTAAAAAATAAAACACTAACCTTTTTTTGTTTTAGCAATAAAAGGGTTTAGGCATTATTAGGTTAAGAATCAGCCTCAATAACTAGGAAAAAGAAAAAATTAAATAGTTGGGAATAAATATTATTAAAAAAAAAAAAAGAAATGTGTTTTTTCGTTAGAATTTATTTAAAATTGAATAAATTTTACAAGTTGTTAAAAAATAGAAAAGTAAAAAAAAGAAATAAATTAAATAATTATATCAACCTTAATGTTCTTGAGAGTATTTTTTGATATAGGGTTTCATTTCGTTAACGAATTCTGGGGACACCCTTTGATATTTCTGAATATATTCCCAATTAACGCTGGCCTTATGTTCTCGAATAAAATCTTCGGACAAAGTCTGGTAAGTCGAGATATAATCCCAATTAACCATTGTCTGGAACTCTCGAATAAAATTCTCACTTAACACTTGATATTGGGAAACGTAGTCCCAGGTAACTTTGTTTAAAAAGGTTCTGATAAAATCTTCTGTGAAACGTTGTTTTTTACTTAAAATACTCCAGTTTAAATCTTCTTGAAAATAAATTATAAACCTTTCCGACAAAGGGAAAAAGTTTGAAATGGTATTCCACACTTTAGTGCACGACATCTTAATTGTTAAATTCGAGCTTCGAATGAGACGTTAGTGCCTCGTTGGTCTATATATACGTATATTTTGGTGACGTCATAAGGTAATTAAACGTTTTTTTCAATATATTGGGAAGAAAATTGACAAAACGTTTAAATTATCAAATAATAAAGACAGTAAGGTTTAATGAAGAAGCTACGAAAATTCACTACATGATTGCTTGGAACTTTGCTTATAGACAAGCAAGTAAGAGCACTTTTCAACAATATATTTTGGATAGATATCGGTTTCAAAGAAGAATACAAGAAGCGGCAACCCTGTTGAAGAAGATTTTTAATCGAGATCATAGAACCAAAGTGTATGAAGAACGCTTTGGAAATTTGGAAATAAAATAAAGTATTGATTAAAAATATATTTATTTTTTGTGTATTACAACAATTCATTTTTATCAATCCATGCATTATGCGATTTGTTCATTCCCAATCATTTCACGTAAACCTTATTCCCTCTTCTCCTTAGAATATTTTCCACCAGGTATACATTAGGATGTTTTACCTTTTGAAGTTCCTCCTCGTAAAAACTACCCTTAATATCTTCATTTTTATCTTACTTTAACAAGTAGGTTGTGGGATTTGTAAGTCTCACCTCCTTAATTTCGAAAATTTCGTTAGACCAGTTTGGCGTGTATCCTTTTTGAAAAGCCTCCCCAAATTTACTTATTCTTACAAAGTCACCTTTTTTAAACCTTGGATTTCGCGGATCGACGACTTTCGGGTATGTGTAGGAGGATTTTAAGACGTCAAGGGCGTTATATTCGTTTACGTCTATAGGTTTCATTCCCGTTGTTTTGTGTCTGGTGTTATTGTATTTACTGACAATTTCGTTCAAGATATCCAACCATTTGTAATTTCCTTGCAGACTGAACCTTTTCCACATCAGATTTTTTAAGGTTCTGTTAACCCTTCCGACAATACTTGCTTTTAAATTGGAAAATGTGCTGTAGTGATTAATATGGTTATCCTCCATGAGTTTCCTAAAGTCTTTATTGTAGAATTCTCTTCCAAAGTCGCTTTGGAGGTTAGCTGGCGGCTTTTGGGCTAAATCTAAAATATGTTTCATGGCTCGTGAAACTTCTTTACCGGTTTTTGTTTTTAAGGGATAGGTCCAGACGTATTTCGAAAAGACGTTTATAACTACTAAAAATATCGAAATCCCTTGTTAACTTTGACGTAAGGTTGCATTTCTACTAGATCAATTTGCCATAAGTCGTTTAAATTTTGAACAATTACACGTCTACGTTTGTAATTTTTTCTCGCTGGTTTATGTAATTCATTAACTACATCTTCTTTAAAGATTGTCATATTATTTTGTGATTTCAACCGGACATTTTAGCAACAATTCTCCGTAAAATTCGTTTAAATTTCCCCAGTTTGTTCGATGAAACGAGATGACGTCACCTGTTTTTAATTCCAATCCCTCTGGCTTGCTGATAGGTTTACTGTTAACTTTTAACAAGATATCTCTTTCTGGATATTCAGCCTTTACCACAACAGCTGACGGTAGAGAAAATTCGAATTTTAAACGTTTGTCTTGCAAAAGTTCATAGACAGCCCCTGGGGAATTGTATTTTCCAACAAAAGGTAAAACCAGATTGTAGTATAATTTGACTGTACTGAGGTCAACAAGTTTCAAAAATTTTTCTTGTTGAACACTGGGTGTTACGCTCAATTTATTATCTTTGCCGAATATATGGGACCCGAACTTGTCGATGGACATCATTATGACCAGTTACCTACTGAACGCTAGTGACTTAATGTCAGACTTTTATTTAAGACTTTTTGCTTCCCGCAATTCTTCCAATATGGAGATTATCTCGTTCTGATGACCCGTGTGACCAGCCATTTGAGAGGAGGTCAATAGTTTTAATCTATTTACTAACTCGTTAACATTATCATAATAAACGTAATCTACTTTTTTATTAGACAAATTTAAGAGAGCTCCTTTACCTTGAATACTCTTGACCGATTGTCTCGTGGAACGTGGTCTTTGTGGTGGTGGTCTTTGAAGTACTTGTGAAGTGCTAAGGCGTCTGTATTCTTCTTGAGAACCGCTTGTAGTTCTTAGTAGACTTTTTTAAATAAATAAGGTTTTATTATAGTAAGGTATTTGTTGCTAGTTGACCCTTGAACTTGTTCATTTTCCTCAAAATTTCTCTTATAGGCATTTGTTCTTTTTAATATGTCCATGTAATTATCCAAATCTTTAGAAGAATATCCTACCGGTTCTTTCTTAAATAACAACTCAAATAAACCTGGTGTTCCTTTGTACGTGACACCCTTAATCACAACATTTTTTCCTTTGAAATCTACAGGGGTTTTTGCTATTTCGAATTTTCCCTCTGTTAAATAATATCTAAAACCATATCTATGATCGAATTTATTTTCCGTGTCTTTAATTGAACCGTCAACAAAATATCTTACCAAGAGATGAAAAACTTCAAGATAACTCTCATAACCTGGTGTTTTTGTAATATCTAAAACTTGTTCGTGAAGTTCTCGATTGGAAGGTTCAATTGTTGAGTCGCCAATTGAAGATTCACGTGGTTGGGTAAAATCCCCGGATGCAAAAACATCTTCATCCTCCAGAAAACTAGGCATTTGCAAAGGAAGATATTTCTCGTATACATTTGATCTTCTTTGACTTATCGTTGGCGTTGAATAAGAAAAAGCTCGTTTAGGAGTTGCTAATTGTTGCGAAGTAGATGACTCTTTTTTTAATAAACGGTTCATTTTTAACGTTTTTTAACAACTCTTGCAAAGGTTGAGTTATTGGAAGAAATTCTTTTTCGGTACGAGTTTGTCTCTCGGCTATATCTGATTTCAGAGCGTGGTACTTTTGTTTAACCGCTTTCCTGGTTTTATGTAACTGTTTAGTCAGTTTTTTATTCATCTTAACAAAAGCACCTACAAGTGAACACTATGCGGTATTTCTTTTCTCAAACTTTTATATAACTTAGATGTGGATAAAACTGTCAAACCTTTTTCTATAACGACCCGAGTTTAAGGAATAATCTTTGTCAATTACAACAAAATCGTAATTTTTTCTCCAGCAAAGAGAACACAGGTCTTTAAATTCTTGGAAAGACATATCGTTGCTTACATAATCCTCGTATACATGTTTCAAATAAGTCGAGTCCTGTGGAAAAATCACTAACAAATTGGCACTATCTCGTATAAGTTGCTTTGGGATAGCCGAGTAAGTTTGACACAAATAGAAACAATCCGTATTTTTATGCCGTCCAAAACTAAAGTAATCTCTTGTTAAAGCTTGGTTGCAACTGACAATATCATCGAAGATTATTACGGAATTGGGTTTAATATCGTTGGGAGCCACAATGTCTTCACTGTCGGAGGATTCATGGTAACCGATCTCTTTCAACGGTTCGAGAAGCTTTCTTAAATATTCGTATTTTGATTGATTCAGAGACTTAGAATAAACGTATATATTTTCAAATCTTAATTCGTTTATATATCGTTTATATAGAACATAAAATAAACAACAAATTTAAATTTGTATTTGACGCGTCACCACACGCCATTAGATGTTTTTTTTGTTTTTTAATTATTATTTTTTTTTAATATTTTTTGTTAATACCACCCGCGCCGGTAACAGGGCGAGTACGCCCCTCTCCCAGATAGGGCGCGGGCTGCAGTCGGCCCATCAGTTAACGGGGGTTACATCGGGGGTTACAACAGGGGGCTACAACTGGGGCTACAACAGGGGGCCCATCAGCGGGGACCTCTATACGGCCATTGTTACATATCGTTACGTCATCATCATATACATCAATATTAATTATAAATATATTATGGCTTTAGTTTAATAATATGTGTAGGTGCGTATGTGCGTGTGTGTGTGTGTGTGTGTGTGTGTGTGTGTGTGTGTGTGTGTGTGGTAGGTGTGTGTGTGTGTGTGTGTGTGTGTGTGAATGTAATACAACTTTTACATAAGAGAGGGGATTAAATCTATGCAAAAACCAAAGATATACGGTAGACGGGTTTAAAATGGCTTAGTTCTCCTTTAGATGTTAATAGTTACAGTTGTAAGAAGTCTATTATTAGGTATTATAACTTTTACAAATTAAGTTATGGTTAAAAGAAGTAAACATTAAATGACAAAAGCATTAAACTATGGATATATGAGCCAGCAATAAGTAAGTCATTAAGTTTATATGTATATTTTATTCTGACGACATTATTTAATTTTGTTTTTAGAATGCATACGATCAACGAGAAAACTTAAGAGACTTCAGAAGACAATTTTAAACATTTTAGCTGATTTAGATATGCCTGCACTAGCTAAACATTTGATAATAAATGGTACATTTATATCATTTAGAGATAGAGAAAAATATACATATCCAAGAATACTTGAAGGTATAGTTGTCTTTAGAAACCTATTTCAGAAATATAAACAATTAGAAATTAATTTTGACAAGTCGCAAGATCAGTTATGTTTACCGTTATTACGTATCATTCTGCAGGTATGATAATTCAGCCGAAATTTGCTGACAGCCAATATCAAACTGAATTTAATTTTGATATGTGTATGCCATGTTATAAATTAATTAAAAATTAGATTTATTATATAAATCTTTATAATTTGTAAAAAATAAAAAAATAAAAATTTACACACACTGTATTTGTTTTATTATAAATCCTACAATAGTTTAAACATTACTTAATAAGTTATAACTATGACACTATGACTAACGATTTCCTTCATCCGGGAAATGAAACTGCAACACTTCTTATCTCTTATTAAATTTGCATACATTAAAATCCGATTCCACGAGTTTTAAACTTTGCAGGCAAGAAGATAATTCCCATTGAATATTTTTATTATACAGGGTGGCGCATCGAAAACGAAACAGACGCATTTACTGGCAGCTCAGTTTTTTTTGAAAAACGCTCAGACCCGTCGATTTTGTTTTCGAGGGGGACACAAGTTTGGCAAAAATCACGTTAGCACGTGCAGCCCCCTGGGCGGGGGTGACACCAACCCTAAAATCTTAAATGGAAAGGGGGTTCCAGTAATACCTTATTTTAAAGGTCTTTCAATTCCCTTTATAATGATATAAAAATTAATGTACTTTAATTCAGTAGTTTTGAAGATTTATTGATTTAAAGCTTAAAGTAGACTTTAATAGGTACATCAGATTAGTTTGTACTACTTTTAGAAGAAATTTGACTAAAATAATTTACTTAATAAGTAAATGCTTTTCTTCACTACGCCCATGGTTTGTTTACCATTTTGTTGTTGAAAATAGCTATTGGAGCGTTTTTTTGTGGCAAAAAAGTTATTTCTTCAAGAAAGATAAGGAAATATCTCGTACTTATTTTAAATAGGAATTTAGTTTGCGATTGATTTGACCAAACTTTGTTGCTAAAATAACTTTTAACGCGTTATTTCATAAATTAACCATGGTATATTCCACGGCAGAAAGAGTTGAAATGATCGAAATATTTTTCGGAAATAATCATTGCGCTAATAGAACAGCAGAAATATTTAATGAGCGACATGAGAACAGTAACGTGCATCGAAAATATTTTCTAGAACTTGTAGCTAAATTTCGGAAAACTGGGTCAGACGCCAATAAAAAACGCAACATTGAAAATCCCATAAGGAACGAAGCAATAGAAGTGGGGGTTATAGGCCAAGTTTATGTAGATCCTACGTTAAGTACCCGTAAATTGGACACTGTGTGTGGTGTTAGTCGACGTACTGTCCAACGGATTCTAAAGGCCCATAGTTTTCATCCGTATAAAATTCACTTGGTACAAGAACTTAATGAAGACGATTTTGATCGGCGATTACAATTTTGTGAAGATATGAGTGAACGAATTATAAACGATGAGCATTTTCTATTCAACACTTGCTTTTCCGACGAATGTTCCTTTTTCTTAAATGGCGTAGTAAATCGTCATAACTGCCGATATTGGTCCGATTCTAATCCCAGAATTTATCATGAAGTTCATACACAGCAGCCACAAAAATTAAATGTTTGGGCTGGTATGTTTGGCGATCATTTAGTTGGTCCTTTTTTCTTACCCGGAAATTTGACCGGTGAAATGTATTTGGAATTACTGCAAGACGCCATAGATCCTGCCTTAACAGCCATAATTGAAAATCAGAATGATCGGCGGTACATTGAGAATAGGTTGGTGTTCCAACAGGATGGTGTCCCACCACATTACGCATTACGTGTTCGATAATATTTAGATCAGAAGTTTCCAGGTCGATGGATTGGTAGAAGAGGTGCCATTGAATGGCCCCCAAGATCGCCAGATTTATCACCTTTGGATTTCTTTCTGTGGGTCATTTAAAAAGCAAAATCTATGCCACTCCGCCAACATCATTAGAAGACCTGCGACAAAGATTTGTGAATGAGTGCCTTCAAATTACTCCTTAAATATTGCAAAATGTGCGGCAACGTTTTGAGCAAAATCTTTATTATTGCATGGAAAGTCATGGTGGCCATTTTCAACATTTACTTGCCTAACGGGTCAGTTCATCCTTCATTTTTAAATTACTTTGCTGTCAAATGTATTGATCTCCACTAATGATGATGTATTAGTTTTATTTAAGCTTTAAATCAATAAATCTTCAAAACTACTGAACTATAAAGTACATTAATTTTTATATCATTATAAAGGGAATTGAAAGACCTTTAAAATAAGGTATTACTCGAACCCCTTTCCATTTAAGATTTTAGGGTTGGTGTCACCCCGCCCAGGGGCTGTACGTGCTAACGTGATTTTTTGCCAAACTTGTGTCCCCCTCGAAAACAAAATCGACGGGTCTGAGCGTTTTTCAAAAAAAACTGAGCTGCCAGTAAATGTGTCTGTTTCGTTTTCGATGCGCCACCCTGTATAATTATCCGATTTTTGTAACGAGACCGGAGTTTTAGAGGTAGTTAAAAATATAGGTCTTAGTCTAATATTGTCCGATTCCTGAACCAAGGTCGGAGTCGTAGTTTTTAAAGCAACTAATAATTCAGGTACAGGTAATCGCTCGTTATCTGAAGGAGCGAGGTGTTTTGTTTTTGACAGTAAAAGATTATTTTGTAATTCTACGTATTTTGCAATATAGTGATCTCTTTCTTATTTAAGATCTTCAGTATAAGATGTACATGCTGCCAAGTCAGACTTAATATTAAGTAGTTCATCTGTAGTAACATTTAAACGAATTTCTTTATTTTTATCATCACATTTTTCCAATTGAAATAGTAAAATTTTGTTAAGTACTTCACAATCCATCATATTAGATAAAAAGCCTGTTATTTTAATCTAACAATCTCAAATTTAAGTCTTTATTTAACTCTCTACATTGTAACAACTCGTCAACCAAATATTGTACTTCGTTGGTCAAGTTTCGAGATTTATTTGTATCGGAAATAAGAACAACTGAAACCTTTTGGCCTTTTCTTACTGAATAATTAGCTACAGATGAGTTATTAGTAACTATACGGGGAGTAGTTGAAATTAACTTGCTTACTAGAGTATGGTCAGGGACATTATTTAAGTTTGTCGTATATACATTACTTATTGGTACCTCTGTAGTAGCAGCAGTTGATAAGGATTTTAATAAAACAGAAGGGCTATAATTAGGTTTTCTATTGTTCTTTTTATTTTTATGTTTATGAATACGGCTTAAAATTTTAACATTTGGGTACTTTTTATGTAAGTCTGTAAAATTAATTCTCAATGAAGTATTCTGTGTATTATGTACAATGCTTAGGCTACCAACTCTTGATTGCAATGCCGATCTATATTTATTAGATTGGCATGTATCTAAATAAATAATAGTTAAAAATAAATAAAAAGAAATACAACTGCGTGGGTTAACATTTCGATAATAAATGAATGACCTCTTATCTAAATTTCTATTTTATTTATATTTAGTAGAGTTATTTTTCAAAAAAATATAAAAGGAAGGGGAAGAGGGAAAATAAAAAAATAAGAAAAAATACATGCGTGCTTTATATTTATGGAATATGATTTATAACAAAATTATATAATATATTTGCATAATTTATACTGCATGCGACTGGTACAAAATTGTGCTGCATACAGGTGTTATTTCCTTTTTTAGGACTGGACAATTTTCCATATATTCCAAATTTACAATATGCGGAGTATTTGCTCCTAGCAAAGTGTTTAGTATCTTGAGTAAAAGTTCTTGTTTCTGAATTCCTTTTACGAAAATTCTATTTACCGTTTTCCAAATCTTCATAAGGTATGTTACCATCATCATAATACATTCCAAGGTGCATTCTCGTTACATATCGGAGGATTTTTTTTATCGATTACTTCACAAAATGGCTAAGGAGGTTTAAAAACATAATGGGCAGTTTGATTTAAACAAGCAATGGACAACTCCTTAACTATAAATTCTGGTAAATTAAATCCTTGAATATCCATGACAACGAATTACATAGTAGAAAGTTTTTTTATCAATTTTATAATTACCCCCTAAATCATATTTCTTACTGACCCACTAAGAGGTAAATATTCAACAATACAGTCATGTATTATTAAACAGTAAACCTTAATGTCATTAGAAAAATTTTCATGACCTTGAAATTCGAGTTTTATATCCACCATGTTCTGTCTAATATCTTCTTGTTGTCTTGAGGTATGACCACAATTATAAGGGTTGTAAAACTGAAAAGCATAAAAATTATACGAAATATTACAATTATGTAAATATTGAATTAATTCTAAACGAGGTCTTAAGTTTCCATAACTGTCGAAGTATGTAACATTTTTTCCATTTTTTTTTATAAGCCACCCAATGAGTTCCTTTACCTGTGCCGATATCAAGATTTACAACTGCACATTCGTTTGCTTTGGGAAAACTTGGTAGTGTATTTTGCATAAAAACACCGCGAAAATTTTTAAGCTTTAAGATTTTGGCATAATAAATTATATCTTTATCTGTTAACGCTCTCTTGGGTAGCTCTATTGGGAGTTTTTTGAATTTTTTTTTAAATATAATCCATAACCGCTTTCAAGTTTTTTGAGATAAAGACTATTGCCATTTTTAGTTGCTGTAATTGCCTCCATACTTTGATTATGTCGTTTTCCCTCATCAATCATTTTTTGTATCAATAACTGTCTTTGCTACGGCCGATGCACCCCCGCTAACGCTCCGAGGGCACTTAATCCAGCAAATAGGGGTATTTAGGGTAAAAATCCACCAGATTTCGGAATGGGTATTATTCTAGGAATTTTTTTTACCCCCGGCATTTTTTACAACTGTTCTGGCGGCTTTTAATGCCGCCCTTATTTGCTCCTTTTGATTTTCTACACCTATTCCGCTCATACTTTGGATATTTTTAAGAATTTTTTACTTAGCAAGACCTTCTTTGAGTTACTTTGTTTTCTTCCTTTACGACGACGTCGACGTACACGAGGACGGTGTTTTGACTGCTTGGTTTTCCGAGGTATCAATAACAAATAAAGTCCTATTCATAAACGATGCATAATCGAGTAAAGGTTCCGGATACTCCTTTCCAAAATAAGATTTCTGGAAATCTGTATACATCCGATAAACCTCTGAATAATGCGTTTGTTTAAAGTCAATATTAAGTCCTTCATAGGGGTAACATTCTGAATTTAAATAGCATTTTATATCCATTAAATTTACGTTATCAAATAATGTTACGTCTTTGGTTGAATTATCTTTTCTATTTTTATGAAATGCTACGATGATATAGCGTGGCCGTTCAACGGATATAGCTGTCTTAACGGTCCAAATATCTTTTTTAGTTACTCTCATAGCAGGTAGCTCATGTAGCTCAAATTGTCATAAACGGTATTAATATTGGCTTATTTTGGGAAATTTCTTCTAGCAAACGTAATTTTAAGGCAGTCATTTGGATAGACATGCTTAACCTTTAGTTCTAAGGAGGAAATATTTAAAGAGGCCTTTTTGTCCCCGTAGTAGTGGTATTTTGGTAACAATTATCATCTGTCCTTGAGCGAACAAATCTAAATGTATGTTTACCAGCAATTACGCGTTTGTAATCCGAAAATATACTAAATAAAAAATGTAGCGGTATATGAAGAGTAAATTCTTGTGAAACTGGATCCAACGTTACTAACTGATTTCCATCATAATTCCAACCGGCTATATTTAAAGATTTGCTCTCATTTTGATTATAAAAAAGATAACCTTTAATCGTAGTAGTAATACCTGGGTCACGAATTCTATCTACTTCTTTACCGTTTAGTAAATAGGTTATTGATTCAAATAAAAATGCTCCTGTATTATTTGTTAGTTTGCAATCTCCTGTTCCTTCCGTGCCCTGATTAAATTTTCCTGCTATGTATAAATATGCGTCGGATAAATCCATAAACACATCTTGCTGATTAATTACGATCTCACTTTCATCATTATTGCCAAAGGATCTTGTAAAAGGCATATATGTGTGAAGTTCCTCTCTAATAATAGACTCATCTACGTGAACACCGTTGAATATTTGTAGTTTTTCTGACATTATATCCAAGCGATTTTAAAAAATTTATATTTGTGGAAGAAAGTGTGGCTCGATTACGAGGCACTACCTTGTCGATAGGAGGTGGTAATGCAAATGAAGTTTCACCTAAATAAGTGGTCGTTTATATATTTGCCCCGAGGTTCAAATATTATTGGCATACCTTTTAAGTTCTAATCGAACAACTATCTCTTCGTTATTAAAGTTAATAAGCTGAGAATTTTGATCCACAATAGATAATGTTATATTATCTATACTTTTTCTATTTATTACAGGTAGATATATTAGATTTCTTGGCTCTACGCTTACACTATACCCCGGATTAACTGTTAAGGGAAATTCACATAAAATGTGTGAATTATCAGAATTATAATAGCTTCCAGAAATGATATTGCACTTCACTCCAATGGTCACAACTTTTGTTATGTTAACAGGTAAATCTGATTCATGCAATACGTTTGGTTTAAGAATCTTTTTGGAAAATCCAAGAAGACGTGCAATACTATCCTCTTTCGTAAAGTTAATTTGAAAAACTGATTTTATTTCACTTTTTAATGTATTGTTATTTGGTTTAAGTGAAAATATTTCGTTAAGTTCGTGGATACTGGCTGTTGAATCACCTAGTTGAGACTGAAGATATTTTTCAATATCGGCAATTTCATAAGCACCTGTAGGTATCGTAATTGATAATTCCTCTTGCAAATTATCGCGGAAATTTGTGTAATATAATTTATTGCACCCCTCTTCAATATTCGGAATACTGTTATATGTAAAAAACCCAATAAGTGCCAAAGAATACTGATAATTAGGTTCCAAAACTATTGGAGGATAAAAATTAGCGGAAAGAACACTAGAACGACCCTTAAAGGTAAACGTCTGAGACATAACTGACAGATATTTAATTTATTTCATTCATTTTATACAAAAACTCTAAACATAAATGACCACAATTATAAGGGTTATAAAACTGAAAATTATAAAAATTATACGAAATATTACAATTATGTAAATACTGAATTAATTCTAAACAAGGTCTTAGGTTTCCATAACTATCAAAGTATGTAACATTTTTTCCTATTTTTTTATAAGCCACCCAATGAGTTCCTTTACCTGTGCTGATATCAAGATTTACAACTGCACATTCGTTTGTATTGGGAAAACTTGGTAATGTATTTCGCATAAAAACACCGCGAAAATTTTTAATCTTTAACACTTTGGCATAATGTTTTATATCTGTATCCGTTAACGCTCTTTTGGGTAGCTCTATTAGTAGTTTTTTGACTTTTTTTTAAATACAATCCATATCCGCTTTTAAATTTTTTGAGGTAAAGACCGTTGCCGTTTTTAGTTTTAGCTGTTATTTCCTCCATACTTTGATTATGCCGTTTTTCCTCATCAAGTTTTTCTGTGCATTTTTTGTATCTATAACGGTCTTTGCCACGGCCGATGCACCCCCGCTAACGCTCCGAGGGCACTCAAACCAGCAAATAGGGGTATTAAGGGTAAAAATCCACCAGACTTCGGAATGGGAATTATTCTAGGAATTTTTATATTTTTTTACCTCCCGCATTTTTTACTACTGTTCTAGCGGCCTTTAGTGCCGCTTTTATTTGATCCTTTTGATTTCCTACACCCATTCCACTCATACTTTGAATATTATTAAGAATTTTTTTACTTAGCATGACCTTCTTAGAGGTACTTCGTTTTTTTCCTTTGCGATGACGTCGACGAACACGAGAACGGTGTTTTGACTGCTTGATTTTCGGGTTTACACCCATTCCAAGTTTTCGTTTAACTTTCATTCCTGTCGTAACTAACCAAGCTGCAGCCTTTTCCTTAAAGGGGTATCTTTATCTTTTACAATACTCCAAGCTCGATTTTCTAACACCTTATCTGCTTGATGTCTCTCTGATATATCTTGATGTTGAGAATAAAAAATATCGTGATCACGGCAAACTGAATCAAGTTTATTTTTTGGAATATCCCCGCGGGCTAATCTTTTTCGAGATGTGTACCTGGACCACAAAATTTATAACTAGGAATATGTAATTCGAAAGGCAAATTATTTATAAAACTATTTACGACACCTTTACCTTTGTAATGTATCATTACGAATGAGACTGTCTTAGCGATCATATCGTATTTATAAATATTTTTACGTGCTATAAAAAATATGCGAATTGTTAAGCAGAATATTGAGCTTCCGATAATAAATTTGGATGACATAGGAGAAAAGGAAAACATTGCTAAAAGAAATAGGCATGGTGAATTACTTCCGGATACGATAAGAGCTATAATATGCGGCCCAAGCGGATGTGGAAAAACTAATATATTGCTGAGTTTACTATTTAACCCTTGCGGTCTTAGATTTGAAAATATTTACATTTATTCTAAATCCCTATTTCAACCTAAATATCAGCTCTTAAAACAAGTAATTGACAAAATTCCCGAAATTAGTTATAACGCATTTAGTAACAATGAAGATGTTGTCGACCCATCCAAAGCCAAAGAAAATTCTGTATTTATATTTGACGATGTTGCATGCGAGAAACAGGAAAAAATTAAAGCACATTTTTGTATGGGAAGACATAAGTTTATAGATAGCTTTTACCTTTGTCAGTCTTATACTCGTATTCCTAAACACCTGCTTAGAGATAACGTTAATGTTATAATTCTTTTTAATCAAGATGACCTTAACCTTAAACATGTTTATTCAGATCATTGTAGTGCAGACATGACCTTTGAAAAATTTAAAGAAATGTGTATCGAGTGTTGGCAAGAAAAATATGGCGTATTAGTTATTATAAAGGATCGCGATATTAACAATGGACGTTATCGGAAAGGCTTCGATTCTTATATATATTTAAAGTAGTGTATTATATTGTTAATTAGACCCAAAACGTGGTAGAAGTATGACATAAAGTACAATTACGTCAAAATAGTTGTATTTTATATCTTGTAAATTACTAGTATTACTTGTAGATTACACTTACCTTTTTACAATGGACAAGAAGGTTAGATATAATAAAAATATTAAAAAGAAAATTCTTGAGCTAGCTAAAATTATAAAAAAAAATATTTGGCATTAAAATTGGGTAGGGCTGAAGAAGATGAGGCTCTGCAAAATATGATAGACCCAATTACAAACCCCTTAAAAAGGATAGTAAAAAATACCAGCATAACGAGAAAATTGTTAAGGCAGTCAGTGTTGCCGAATATTAAACAGGAAGCGCAACCATATACTTTTACTCCAAAATATGAAACCGTAGAAAAAGAAGAAATCCAATATCCTGTAACTGGAAAGGATGAATCGGAAGAAGAAGAAGAGCAATTTGAAGATACCTATGCATATGAATCCGATTCGAGCGATTCTAATTTTGCCTCTAGTATTCAAAAGTATTCAGATATAACAAAAAGATATCTAATGGATAGTTTAGATAAGACTAAAGAACAATATATAGATAATGCATTCGGTCCAAGGTATCATCCTAAAAACGCAAATTGGACTCTCGGTAAATCAAATTTAGATTTTGATCGACAATCGGGAGATATTATTATAGATAATCAGCGGTTTCCCGGTACAGATGGTCTATATAAGCTATTATTTTTAAAAGAACCAGCATCGACTAAATATACTGATAACGATAAAAGAAATTATTCGCGTATTTTAAAATTAAGTGCTGTACATAAAATAGATTTTGACCCTGAAAAGCGATCAAAGGGTAACCGATACTATAAATGGATGAATATAATTCGTCCTCTCACAGGGGGCGCTACCGAAGACGAAGATGAAAATCAACCAGAGCCGCCTAGAAAAAGTAAAAAAATCTCAAAGCGTTCTCATATTGGAACAGGAGTTCATACCAGTACCGTAAGGTATAATAACAATTCTATAGAATATATTTGGTTCGATGACATTAATGAAATTGTTGATAGATTACGATTGCTTCTTGCAAGTAAGGCGGCTGGGAATAATTCGCATCAAAACGAGATAAATGGTATAATAAGTGAATTAGAAGAAGCAGGTGTTATCTCAACTAGTAAATAAAATTAAGAACTTTATAGATATTAGGTTAGTCTTAAAATGAGTGTTGATAAATTCGGTCATACATTGGGATCCGAAAGAAATCCTTACTATAAATCGAGAAATAATTTTAATCAAATATATTTTACTCGTACTGGAGACTATGACTTACGAAATCATAAGATAATTAATGTTAAGTTAGCCTCTGAACCCTCAGATGCGGTAAATAAATCATTGCTTGACGACATAAAAAATGAGCTTACAAAAAAACTTCAAAATTTATCAGATAACGTAATAGATCAAAAAATTGTACAGAAAATACATACCATTCAAAGTGAAGTCTCTAGCTTGATCCGTAATCAATTAGACGCCAATTTTCAGGAAATTCAAACAATATATAATACGGAGTGGAAAGAAGAAATATTATCATTTGTAAAAGAGCACATTAACGATATCATTGATAAACGGTTTCAAATTTATATTAATAATCTTTTACAAGTATCGAATTCTCTTAATGAATTAAAAAATAGAATAAATAATATCGAAAAAAACATAATTAAATAAACCAAACATGGTTAAAAGAAAACGTCAGAATAATGCAAAATATGCGACTAAGGCTAAGGAGCAGGTAGTTAACGAGTTACATAAACCGGCTAGAAAAAATTTCCGGCGCAGAAGAATTATAATTAAAGCGATTGACGATATCTGGGCAAGTGATCTAGCTGACCTATTAAATATTAGCAGATTTAACAATGGATATAAGTTTATACTTGTTGTGATAGACTGTTTTTCTAAATATTTATGGACAAAACCGCTAAAATCGAAATCTGCCAGTGATGTTACTAATGCCATGGTCAAGATATTTAAAGAAGGCGGAAGTAGACGTCCGGTTAATTTTACTTCGGATCAAGGTACCGAATTTTTAAACACAAAATTTTCCAAACTAATGCAAAAATATGGTATAAATCATTATACTACATTTAGTATAAAAAAGCTTCGATTGCTGAGCGAGTTATAAGAACGTTAAAATCTAAGCTCTATAAATTATTTAGTTTAAATTGTTCGTATAAATGGGTAAATATCCTATCAGAGGTAACAAATGAAATAAATCGAACAACACATCGTACAATAGGTATTAAACCAATCGATGTAAACAAACACAATGAAAGGAAAATATTTCAAAGGGCTTTTGCACATTTAAAACTTGCTGATAAGAAAAAATTTAAAGTAGGAGACATTGTACGAATAAGTAAGGCAAAATATGCTTTTTCAAAGGGCTATACGCCGAACTGGACCACAGAATTATTTAGAATTGTCCGCGTTCGCATTACTTACCCAACGACCTATTTATTAGAAGATTTAAATGGTCAACCAATCAAAGGGGGATTTTACACTGAAGAATTACAAAAGACAACCCAACCTGATGTGTATTTAATAGAAAAGGTATTAAAACGCAAGGGTAAAAAATTATTTGTAAAATACTTAGGATTCGATAATATCCATAATGGCTGGATAGATACCGACGATATTGCCTAAATAAATGTATACCTTTTTTATTTTAATTACGCATGCGTTCATACTTATGGATGGCTCGTTAAAATTTAACCTTTAATTAGCATAATGATTTAGTCGAAAAATAGCTGTTTATCAGAGTGGTAAGGTAAAATATGGCTTTGTCTCCCTCGTCTCCGATGTTGTCATCTCCCTCATCGTCAGATATTTCACCCG